>CM038219.1:95313702-95510106 GCA_021442155.1 Cymbidium sinense
TAATTCACTATAGGAAAACTGCAAAGTTTTTGTGGACTTTTTCTTATGAAATTACCAGCTTAATTATCAATGGAATTTTCAACCAAAAATATTTTTGATGGAAGTAGTGACTGTGGAGGACATCATGATTGAATCACTTAAAGACAAAAGATTTTTCAATGGAAAAATCCATCAAAATACTTTTTAGTGGATTTTTCACTGGAAAATCCACTAGAAATCATTATTAATAGGGTGATGGAAAATCTACTTGCCGCTAACTCTACGCTTGTAGAGACAATACACTTTCATACATTCATCCAAGCACATGCGATGGCACTACGATAGAGCACGTGCATCAAATATCTTTAATCATCCATCAGATGGAGGAGCGTGGAAGCATTTTATTTGTACTTATCCTGATTTTGCAATTGAGCCATGAAACGTCAAATTTGGCCTATGCGCTAATGGTTTTACATAGTTTAGTCGGTCTGCATCACCTTACTTATGTTGGTCAATGATAGTTATACCATATAATCTATCACTAGAGATATGCATGCCCATACCTTATATGTTTTGACTCTGATCAAACCTAAGTCACATAACCCCAAAGTAAAGATTGATGTCTTCTTGCAATCATTGATAGATGAGCAAAAAATTTTATGGACAATGGTGTATTGATATATAATATTACTGCAAAGCAAAACTTTTATATTAAAGCAACATTGATATGGATTATTAATGACTTTCTTGCATATGGAATTCTATCAGGGTGAAGCAATGCTAGAAAGTTAGCCTACCTATACTATATGGATTTATCAAAGGCGTTCACTCTTAAAATGGTTGATTTTTTTTTTTAATTTGACTTTCATCATATATTCCTCCCTGTTGATCATCCTTTCAGAAGAATAAAGATGCATTCATAAAAAATTGAGTTAAGAAGGCTGAGGTACCTCCGAGATTTAGTGGAGATAATTTATAGCATGTTGTTAGTTCAATTCTAACTATAACTGATTCTCTTATGTAATATGATAGTCATCTTATAGATTATGGTGTAACCCATAACTAAACAAAGAGGAGTATTTTCTAAGATCTATCATACTGGAAGTCTAATCTGATAAGGCAAAATCTTGATGTCATGCACATAAAAGAATATTTTTTTTGACAATTTTTTAGCATTGTGAAGGATGTCAGGGGTAAAACTAAAGATAATGTGAAAGCCATGTTAGACTTAAAGGAATATTATCAGAGAAGAGAGTTAGAGTTGAGAGAGACTACAACTGGTAAATTTCAAAAGCTTAAAGTCAAATACTACCTCACATTAAAATAATGGAGAATAGTATGTTAGTGGCTATTGTCGTCGAAGTTACCATATGAGTATGTATCTAATTTAAACAAATGTGTTAATTTGAGAATAGAAAAAATATTTGGAATGAAAAGTCATGATATCACATTTTCTTGCAATGTTTACTTATAGTTGCATTTAGTGTTTTACCAAAGCAAATATTAAGTATGTTGATTGAACTAACCTCTCTTCTTTTAAGGAACTACCCTTAGCTGGATTAAATATGGAAGCCCTAAGATAACTAGAAGGTAGCATTTCAATTATTATCTGTAAGCTCAAAAAGATATTCCCCTCTATTTTTTTCGATACCACGGAGCACATACTAAATATCTATCATATGAAGTTAGAGTTGGAGGACTAATGTAGTATCGTTGAATCACCATTTTAAGAGGTAGCTATTTATTATTAGTAGTAATATTAATTAACAATCAATTTAAGCCTATTTATTCACTAAAAGTTATGCAAATTCTTAACTAAACTCAAAAAACATTGTGAAGAATAAAGTACACCTCGAAGGCTTAATATATGAAGCTTACTTGGCCTAAGAAACTAAAATTTTTTGCTTCTATTACTTTGAGTCACATGAACATACGGATGAAGTCGATGGTGTTCAATCTTTATAGAATGCACTATCCATTATTCAAACATCTGGAAAAACATTAAGTAGATGCACATCATGATATCTGAATGTTAAGGAGCTTAGGGAATCAATAGTTAATGTTCTTATCAAGTGTGATGAAGTTCAACCTTTTTTATACTAAGCGCATCAATGTAACAATATCCCATTTTTAATTTTACTCAAACATAATATTCACCTAATCATGTTCATTCATTTTTGAGTTCAGGTTATTTATGAACTCATTAAACTTGGATGTCACTGCCATTATCAATAGAAGATGAATTTCCAACATGATTTAAATTGCATGTGAACTAAAATCACAAAGGCCTTAATATATTTTTAAAATTAGTAGCGATACTTATTATTCTTCTCAATGTATTAGGTTCATGATTGGAAGAATGGAGTAGAGAATCAGGACCTTCATGACTTAGCTTGGGGTCCAACATGAATCGTAAAGATGTGACAAATTTATGATATTAATGTCTATAGATTTTACACAAGTTCTTGGTCAGAAGGAAAGAAAACATATAACTCTAGTATTTTTGTTTGAGGAAACACACATTCAGATGAAGAAATAGATTATTATGAGGTTTAACAAGAAGTTGTGCAATTACAATATCCTATCAAATGAGAGGAATGTTGCTCTATGAACCTGAAGCAATAGTCATATGGGATCACTAAAATGAAGTTGACCAGAAAATATGCTAAGTTTGATCTATTTAATCTTGCACATCAAGCCACACAAATATATTACCTAAGATATCTAGGAAGAATAAGAGAAAAAATGGAATGGGTTGTGGTAATTAAAATCAAACTCAGAGTAAGAGTGAAAGTTCAAAATACTATTAAACTTGTTCATCAAGAGGATGAGATGAAAAATTTTAAACTTTCAGTTGGTGATGTAGAGCTAGTGGTAAGCTTGATTGATATTGATGTTGATTATAAGAAAATTATTCAGTCTAAAGATAAAAGCAATGAGGATGATGATGAACATGACATAATGAATTCAAATTTCTAGTGATTCATCGGAGTAGAAGGCATAACATATGCATTAAAATACCATATATTTTTGTTTAAAAGGTACATGTGCATTATTTTTTTCGTACACATGGGTTAAAAGTAGGGGTCTAGAGTTACATATTATTTTTTCTGCACACTGTAGTTACAAAATAAATTTTTTTTATATATTATACCTGCATACTATTTGTTTATATGCATGCAAGCCTTTTACATACTACAATTCATATACTACTTTTAGAAATTATATTTTTCACCTCTATTTTATTATATTTTTTCTGATACTCATGTTAAGTTTTTTACATAGCCTTATTTTTTATAGATCTAATCACTATATTTCCTTTATTAAAGATGGCATCAAGTTGTAGTGATAATGCTTCACAATGATCGAAAGAATCTTCAGGCAAAAAAAGATTGAATTCTAACCCACTATTCAGGATACCACTATAATCACTATCATGACCTTCATTTCAATATTAGCACCTCAAACTTCTGGACCAGTCAGTGCACATTCCTACCATTTTTTAGAGCTTGCTGACACTACACTGTTTTACCCGTATAAGGCACACATAGGTCTTAGGTAGCCCAAGTTTTAGCATACGCCATCTAATCTAATATATCTACAACCATTAAGCCATCGACGACACACATTTTTATTGAGCTAGAGAGCGACACATAAGTTTATCTCTCAAGTTTTATTTTTAAAATTTTATCATTTTAATTTTAATTATAATTTTTAGGTTCAATCCATTCAGGGAAGCCATGCATAAAATTGGAGATATGATAAGGAGCAAATATAATGTTCCATATATTTCATGGAAGAATGTCCCAATTGAGATTCATGACATATGATTTAGGGAATTTAAGATATTGTAATAATTATTTACACATTGTTAATGTATTAGATTATGTTAAAGCATTACTAATTATTATTAAATTATTTTATGTTTACTCAAGGATTTCAACTTGCTACTAGAGCACAGCTAGAAAAAAAAAAAAAAAAAATCTAGAGGCACAACTCGTCTATGCGATATGTTCACAGACATACATAGGTATGAGCGAAAACCTCTTTGGATTGGAGAAGATGTGTTGGCTGACTTCAATATAGCATGGGCCTCCTTAGATTATGTTCTTAAGAGGGAACATACAAAGCAAAATTTAGCTTCTGATTGTGGGGGCTTAGGCACCTCTCTACATAATGTAGGCTAAGTACTACATACTAAGTACAACCGAAGGATGGTAATTCATTCATTACTTGCATTAATTAAATGTATAATCATGATTAATTAATTTCATTGAAATGTTTATAGGCTAAAATTCTTGGACGATAATCCATTGATGCTGAATTGCATAATAAAGCATATCAACATTATGTTGACTAGTAGTAGGTTGATGTTTGGTCATGGAGAGCATACGTAAGTTAAATTTTAATTTCTTGAATTACAATTCTATTAATAATATATTATATTTAAATCACATTATAATTTCTTGTAGGACAACTACATGAGATTGAAGGAAGTTACTAGTCAAAGCTCTACCAGTGTAGGAAGTTCTAGCCGACAGTCAAAGCAGTCGGAGTATGGCATCTAGAAAGATGTTGTTGGAAGTAAGAAGGGATAGATTTACGGCCTAAGCTCGTAAGGGTTAGCTTATGATGCACATCTTTCATTCTTTGGAATGAGTAGTCAGTCGATCGACGAGATAGTTCAAAGGCATGTCGTTGCGATGGTTGATGACATAGAAGCGAGGATGACTGCTCGGATGGCTGAGATGAATGTTAAAATGGTGAAGAAGTGCACAGAGAGCCGAAAGGGGTAGGAGCTAATGGTGGAGGAGGAGGACAACGACAACGACGATGGTGCAAGCGATGATGAGGACACTGATGATAACTAGGTCTTATATATGCTTTATTTTTTATTTCAAGTTGAAGTACTTTATTTATATGATGTTATTATCACTTTTTTATTTTAATTAGTAGATAATTTGTTGAGATATTAATGATTTAAAATTAGTTAATTTGAATGTTTTGAAATTGTTGTTTAATTTCAATGTTTTAAAATACTAGAATGAAAAAATGTACGAAAATATCAATTTATTGGTCTTGACTTCTTATATAGTTGTTGTGGGTATGTTAGAATTAGTTACCAAGAAATTGTGAAGTTATTATGTACTTTTTTATAGGTGTAAAATAAGAGCATATGTGAAGTTCTCTACTTTTTTTTTAATTTTGTTTAGGTTTTCGATGAATTTTTCATTGATATGTTCGATGCAAAGTATAGGGGATCTTGGCTGAAAAATTTTTTGATAGAGAATTTTAAGACGGAATTACAACGAACATTTCCTCCTGAAATTTCAGATGGAATTGGCCAACGAAAATTCTGCTAGAAACTCTGTGTCAGAAATTTTTCTAGCATTTTTTTCTCTAATGGGATTTCCAGCCGCCGGCCATTCAACCAATTCTTCGTAAAATAATTCTTCCATGGTAAGTCCATTGAAAATCTGTCGAAAATTATTTTGTGTGGGATACTTCATTCACTAGAAATCATTTCCAACCAAAGGTTTATCATCGAGGTGCAATCCATCGAATGATAGATTTGTGTTGATTTATGATAGAATTTTTCATCAGAAATCTATAATTTTTCTACAATAACTCTTGTATTCTAATCTCTTGTTTGTAGTCATATTCTAATATAATGAAATTACTTATATTTTTTTACGATCTTTGTTATTAGCCTTATATGATCTTACCCTACGCTTATGTGGTTGAGTAAAGTCCTGCATCCCTTCAATAGAAAGGTTCACCTATGGTCTAAATAGCACCTATGCATATGAACCAAAAACCGAGAGCCAATATTTTTTGAGAAAAAGTGGTCAAGCAAGCTAGTTTCATATTATATATATATATATATATATATATATATATATATATATATATATATATATATATATATATATATATGCACATAGGTATTTTCAACACAATTAAAAAAAGAAAAAGCTAAAATAGCTAATTTTTATAATTTTTTTAATTATGCTAAAAATATCTTTATATATGCTATGTACTCGTGTTAAAAATGTTTAAAATATCTTCTAAATTATATAAAAAAAGGCAAAATTTTTAAAAACATAATTAGCAGATTAGTCATTGAAAAAAAAAATTTAAAAAATAAGCGGTTAGTTTAGACGACTGATCATGCAGTACAGTCAGCGACTTGCCTAAAAAAAAAAAACTAATTTTGCTCCGCAGAGGGACCGCCTTAAAAAAAAAATAAATAAATAAAAACTAATTTTGCTCCATAGAGGGCGGACCACCTTAAAAAAATAAAATAAAATTTAATTTTTACAATTTTGCTCCCGAGTATCTAACTTTTATATTTAAAATATATTTATTTTTATATACATAAAAAGATAAATAAAAAATTGAGTTCTCTTGTTACGCGAGAGTACGTTTAAAAATGTATAATAAATTAATAATAAAATTTAGTTTAAATATTATATAAAATATTTAACTTAAAATGTATCAATATTATATATATATATATATATAACTTCAATGTATAATATCTATGTATAAATTTTATATAATTTTATATAAAAAGATTATTAAATTTTAGAAATAAAATTTATCTTTTTATGGATATAGAAATAAATATATTTCAAATATAAAATTTAGATATTTATTAAAAAAAGACTAATTAAATTGAGGCATCTGAATCTACCCTTAGCAGCGAAATTAAATTTATTTATTTTTTTTTAGCAAAATTATATATATATATATTTAAGCTAAATATTTTATATAATATTGAAGCTAAATTTTATTATAATTTTATTATATATTTTTAAATGTATTCTCGCATAATAAGAGAACTCAATTTTTTGTATTTTTATATATTTAAATTTAAAATTTTATATTTACATAAATATTATAATTTTTTTAAATTTTATATAAAAATTATTAAATTTTAAAAATAATATATTTTAAATATAAAATTTAGATATTTATGACTGTGCAGCAAAATTATAAAATTAAATTAAATTTTTATTTTTTATTATTTTTTTAAGGCAATCCGCTCTCTCTGAAACAAAATTAGTTTTTTTTAATTTTTTTAAGTCGGTCTGCTCTCCGCAGAGCAAAAGTAATATCTATTATTATTATTATTATTATTATTATTATTATTATTATTATTATTATTATTATTATTATTTATGATGATTGTACAGATAAGTATCAGTCCTGTTAGATGTACGATTATATCTATTTTTTTAAAATTTTTTTTAATGCTTAATATACTAATTATATTTTTAAACTTGCTTATTTTAAAAATATTGCCTAAAAAAAATAAGTGTACATATATTATGTATATTAATCCACAATAAAAATTCGGATGTAATTTTATATCTAAACTCCTCCGCACATAATAATTCCTCCTAACTAAAAGGCAGGTTGTTTTTCACACGATATTGAGAGCAGAACCAGGAAAAGTAACTTAGTTTAAAATGAGCAGGTATTATTTCGCTATAAATTTTAAATGCCAAATTTTACAAATATTTGCTCTTTCTTATCTTTTTGATCACATAACAATACCTTTGCTCTCCTCAGTCTCCACTGTTGATTTTAGTCATCCAGCATGAAGATAACGAAAGCTTATTAATTAACGTTGCATAAAAGCGTTGTTCTTTCTTTATATACGCTAAAACGCTAGCTCTTTGAAGAATTTCATCAATTCCTAAACCCCGAATCTAAATATAACCCTACCTGATACTACCGACACGGGTTCGCGCAAACGGCCGGCCACCAGTCTCAGCCGCGCATCTGTAAGCCGCCCTAGTCCTCAAGTAAAGTGCAACGCTGCAAGCGAGACCAAGCATCGAAGTGCATCCCCACGCGAGAAAGGTTTTCCCATAGCACCGGGGACCCATGCAAACAATCATGCCGTCGCGAAGCAGCGTAGCCATGGCCTCGCATAGACGCTGCATGCCAACGCTGCCGTTGGCATCGTAAACGAGCGCGGCGAGCAATCCGTAGATGAGGGAGCCCAGAGGAATGTTAGTTATGACGATGTTGTGGTTCACTCCGAAGCTTGAAGGCCCGAAGAGGTCCGACGTTACAGAGACAGCGGCCGCGAAGATGAATCCGGAGGTCAGACCAATCAGCGCTGTTCCAGCGACAAGTGCTTTCTTCTGCCTTCGCCAAGATGTAGAAGGCCAGCGGCATCGGCACAAGAGCAGTGGCCAGCCAGCCGGTTCTGGCGAAGCTTATCTTCCTGCATGTCGTAAAGGAGATTGTATTAATTTATGCCAATGTAACAAGTAGGAAATAAAGCAGAAAGTTAGTTGACTGAATTTAAGGTTATTTACTTTTAGAAATGTTGCTGATCTACCAAAACAACAAATTTAATTTGACTGTTATTCTTATGCGTAAAGCTCCAGTGGGAGGGGAAGTAAAGATTATTCTTAGGACATTTATATTTATATTGATGCATAAATTATATGATAAGATGCGAACCTGGAAAAAATGTCGGGGGCGGCGGAGATGAGGCGGCCGAAGAAGGAGCAGGATGAGTAGACGTTAACGAGCATGGTGGTCTGCGAGTGCCGCCCCAGCGACTGGGCGATCTGACCGAGGTTGTTGCTATACACCAGACCAACCGTGCCGCCGCATAAATAAGAGATGTAGTAGAGCCAGAAATCCAGCCGGCGGATGAGTTTCCTCGCCCCGTGCTCCTCCCCAAGCATTGTAATCCTGCCTTTCGTCATCACCTCATTGAAGTAGCTCTGCCACCCGTTACCGCCGCCATCATCCCATTGGCTGGCACTCTCACCGTCCTCTTCCATGACCTCTCCGGCAATCAGCACCTTCTGCAAGTCGTACTGGACTGCGTCATCGGAATCACTGGAGCCCTCCCGGCGAATATAGAACAACGAGCCCATTCTCTCGCAACGATGACAAGCGGGAAGGCTAGCAAGATTAATGCGCCGGAGAGGATGAGGCGGGAAGTGAAGGGGTTGGGGGAAGCGTGGTTGAGGAGGAGGAGGTAAAGGCCGGTGAGAAAGGCGAGGGTGATGAGGACGAGAAAGAAGTGGCGATCGGAGGCGGCGTGTGGGGATTGGGGAGGTGGACGGCGGAGGATCGGGATGAGAGCAAAGAGAGAGGCGAGCAATGGGAGGGCGGCGTTGAGGAGGAGGTAGGAAGAAGGGGAACCGTTGATGGAATTGGTGGCGAGGCTGTATAAGGCGGCGCTGACGCCGTTGAAGCTGACGGTGAGGGCGAGGGCGACGGAGCGGTCTGTGGTGAAGTTTCGGATGCAAAGGACGAAGCATATTGTGTTGAACCAGCATATGCTTAAGCAACAAGCATAACACAAACACCTGCAACGGCGCTGCTTCACAGTTAGAAGAGAAATGCTCAATAAATATTGAATTTAATTTGCATAAATAATTCTATTTAACTTTCCTTAAATTTAATGTGTATTTAAAGATGGCATTCAAAATGAATTGAATATAGGAAATTTAATAGAATTATTTATGAATTTTAAATTCAATATCTATTTTTAGTATAATCAACAGAATAATGATATAAAATTTATCATTTTTAAAAATATTTTTAATGGTGATAAATTAATATATATATATATATATATATATATATATATATATATATATATATATATATATATATATATATATATATATATGACTTTCATCTCTCAAAATATTTTTATTTGGATTAATTAGATTAATATTCTCTTAAACTTTTATTTAGTAAAATTTTTTCAAATTATATTTTGAACTAAAATGCCCCAAGAACATGTTATATTCTCTTAAAAATTGAGAAAATTTATATACATAGCATACAATTTTTAAGAATTTATATATCTAATATCTAAATTTTGATATTTATAAAAATAATATTTTTCTAAGCATAAAATATGCATTTCATGTAAAAATTTAATAATAATATTATTTTTTATATAATATTAAAGATTAAAATATTATTTATATAAATATTGAAGCGTATATATAAACATATAAGAATTATATGCCATAGATAAAAATACACCTAAAAATTGATATGATTAGCTCTAAATTCTACCCACTATATTTGTATGGCAATGATGGCCGCTTGAGGCTGTGCAGATTAATCCAAATAATTGTAGATATTCATTTTCTCGTATATTTGTATGCCCAAAATGTCCCAAATGAGTATAAACTGTTTTAGATAAATTGGATTATACTCACTGCATGATTATAACAAGCATTGCAATTATATATATAAATTATCGAATCTTAATGACAGATTAAATATATGCATCCCGTCCTTAAATGCACGACGACGTGGGGCGAAACTCCCAACCGACATAACTCACAGTCCCATGCCTTCGAAAAAAATACGGCAATCATTGAACAATCATTGTTATTGATGGGTACTATTATTTTTAGTTTTTCATAAGAATTATCATTTTTTTTTTAGGTTTAAACACAAGTTATCCAAGTCCTTTTTTTCAAATAATTTAACATAACTAAAAATATGAGTTAAATTTCATTAATAATTTTTGACATTTTAATGAAAAAAAATGATCTCATTTTTGTTTAATAAATAAGTGAAATTAATAATTTTGACTTTATATATCTTAAAATAATAAAAATTAAAGAAATATGCATAGTTTTTATTTTTATGAAATAATATATTAGAAAATTCATTTTAGATTAAAATATTCTTTAATAGAGTTCAAAAATAGTTCAAATTAAGATATTATATGATTTGAACAAAATTCAAGTAGTGACGGAATTAATACCTCGTTCGAACAAGGTTCGCTATAGGTTCAAATATGGTTCTAATATATTTAGAACAAGTTCGAATCTTATTTGGAGAGGGTTTTAATTTTGATCTAACTTTATTCAAAAACATGAACAAGGTTTGATATAAAAATAAATGTGAATAAAATTCAATTGAGCTTTGAGCAAGATTCAATTATGGCTCTCATTTACACATATGATAATGAACCAATGTTATTGAAGATAATCCAAAAATAGTCCACATGATATCAGATCAAGCGCTTGAAGTATAGTTAAAATGTTTAAAACATTAACTAAAAAGATCAAATAATCTCAAAAATTTATATGCTTATAATCAAATTGAGTATTTTAACAAGATAAATTTAATGAGTTTAATATCACTTAATAATATTATTAAGATATTTAAATATTCAAAAAATATCTTAGGACTAAAAGAAACATTGCAAGCTATTTGTTTTAAAATTTTAGATTTGTTTATATTTATAGTGAATATCACTCTTAAAATTTATATATAGACCCACACTTTATGTATGAAAAATAGGCTTAAGGGGCAATAGAGAAAGCTCAGTGATTTGAAAGAATATAAGAGTTCCACTTGATCTCTATTATTAGACCTTTATCATGTGAATGGTGCTATAAGAGCATCTCTGCTAGATTTTCATCATCAAAGCACTACCATCATAATCGTTAGACCACCATCGTTGAACCTTTGATGTCTATTTTTGTTGCCAAATGGCTATCCACCGTCGTTGTCAAACCTTCGTTATCAAACCTTCGCTGCTTGATCACCATCATCAAGCTGTTGATTTCATACTACAAAAACTTGATCACTATTACTTGACCTCTTTCTATTAGATCATTGTTGTCCAGCTGTTATTATTCAATTGTTGTCTCCCTACCATCATCATTGAACAACCATAGCCCAACCACTATTAGACCACGATTGTTCGATTTTCGACATTAGAGCTAAACTTTCTAACATTTGGATCACAACTAGACTATCATATATATATGAGCTAAAAATATTGAAAGTAAAATCAGAATCATTCATTCTTCAATTTTAGTAAACTTATATTGAAACTTAATATCTTGACTAGAAGAACTCATTGACATTAAAAGTATTCTAATTTGTTGCTTGAATATTATCATTTTGACCACCATCACTTAACCATTATTATTTGATTATCATCGTCTGATTGAATACACCTAACCACCATCACCTGATTACTATTATCAAGCTATCAATATTTGACTATCGCCTCTTAATCTTTGTCACTTGATTGTCATCTTCTAACCATTATAGTTCGATTATAATCACTCGACCATTATCATCTGACTATTGATACTCAGCTATCATAATCATTCTTTAACATCACCCTCTACTATTTTAAGAGGCCAAGCAAATGCTTCAAACTTTATAATTCTATCTTCTCTAATTACGAAGAATAGTTAATTTTATAACCTCGAATATATAATAAATTATTTTAACTATGCAGCCCCATTAACTTTTTAGTATTTGAATTTCTTAGTAAACATATTGGTGTTCTTTTATTCTTTTTTTATTTATCATCTTTTTGAAAGTAATTTCAAAATTTGACCCGAGTTGAACCGAGCCAAATAAATTAAATTTTCTAAAAAAAATATCACAAAATTAAAGACTGAAAAGATTAAGTTAAGGTATCATGATTAAATTTTAGTGCGATCAACTTCAAAATAATAATTATTTTAAAATGAGTATATTATATAAAAACTTAATCAACTCAATGTAAACAAAAGATTCGTGTAGCCGATTTCACTTAGTCGAAAAAATATTACATGCAGTGTCCGGATGCATCCGAATATCAATCACGTGTAATATTTAATTTCTGTTTTGTCACGTATCTGTCTGCACGTGATTGGATGTCCGGATATAAACCGCACATAATATTCTCTTCACTTAATGGGATAAAGACTTATTGTTGCTATTGTTGTTGTTGTAAAGTTAATTTACTTGCTTTGAAATACATTTTATGCAATTATGATAAGCTGAGCCAATTATTTCTCATAAAAAGCATTATGATAATTTCCTACTTTTTTTTTCTTCTGTTTTTCACGCAATTATACATTGCCATAAATTAATTACGTAGAATCCTATGATTGTTCTCAGAAATTATCAATCCAACGGAACACTCCCGATTCTTTTTCTTCGGAAAAGAATCTATGAATCCAACATAAAATGAATCATATTCAAAACAAAAATAAAGAGACTACTTACGTGTATATAAACCAGTATTTTCTTATGTAGTTACAAATTTAAAGTTTCAAATTTTTATATTTATATACCGGTTTATTCTTTAAATGACATGTTAAAATATGTATGAAAATCCAGTGAGATGAACGTAAAAGGAAACGAGGCTAGTTCCGCTCAATTACCGGGGCATAGGGCATCGAGATCCGCCCGGTGAGGAGAATCCACTGCAAACCATAGCCCACGAACCCAAGACCCGCAGCGAGAAATAGCACGACTGGAAGAGGAAAATACAGAAGAGCAAGACCCGACGACCATCCGAACGCCTTGCCTAGATCTGAAGCAACGGCGAGGTAATTAAGCTGTACCTGCGAGATTCCCATCGCCACCTTCAGCTCCGACGAGTAGGAGGAGAAATCGAAGTTGGTGCCGGTGAACGCCTGGATCCAAATCGTCACCACCAAGATCATCCACCGTCGCGATCGTCGTCCGGCCATGGATTTTGAGCGGCGAATCCGAAGCCGTTCCTACCTTTTTAACTTTTGGCCGCTATCTTCTCTCTTCCTCGCATTCCCGCGGACCAAAAGCAAATTGCCTCGCGTTTAAGTAGCTGCGCGGAGGCTCTGCGCTCGTTCTTAGGTATTTGCGTGGAGGTAGGTGCTCTTTTCAGAGGCGCGCATTATTAAGTGTGGAGCCCACCTGATGAGTTTTCAGTGAGGCTGAGATTTTTTATTTTTTTTGAAATGGGTATACACTCAACACCCCCATTCATCTTATGAGTTGAGATATCATTGTGACTAATCCTACAGGTACTTAACGTTACATTTATCAACCATATATATCGGGTTTCACTTTAATATTTGGTATATCGTCTTAGAGATTGAAAGTCAAGGTTCATTGCTTCATTATCAGTGAACTAGATTACTACTTGCCACATAATTTTTTATATATTTTTATAATATTATATATAATATTTAAAATTTCGTATTTATATAAAACAGCATTTAAATATTTAATATTGTATTAAAAATAATATTTTAATAATTTTTTTAAATGACATATACTATTTTACGGATAAAAAATATATAATCTTAAATATTAATTATATAAATGCATAAGAATTATTGTTATATTTGTAAATCTCTCATTTATATTTTAGTATTTAAAATTTAATATTTATTTAAATCATATTTTAAAATCTCAAATATATTAAAATATATACATATAAGAATAAATTTTATTTCTAAAAAGTAGATATTAATAATATTTTAATGTGATTTAAATCTAAATATTATATAATTAATACTTAGAATTAAAATAATAAATATATAAATATATAAGACTTATATGGCATGCATGTTTTTTCATTTTTTTTTAATGTTTTGAAATTTTTGAATAAATTTAATCATAAAATTACACTTATCATATATATATATATATATATATATATATATATATATATATATATATATATATATATATATATATATATATATAGCAGTAGCTGATGATGTTTCGGTGTCGAAGCCGTATGTAGCAGTTTGTTTTAGCGTCATGGGTGTAGCTGTCCGTCCATTGACTTGTTTAGTTTATTAATATGTAACGACCGTAATTTATTTATTTTTATATTCTAAATATTTTAAAACTAAAAATAAATAAACAAAGTTATATATATATATATATGCCATACAACGTTGAGCTTATACCTTAGCAGCTCGTACATTAACTGGGAGGTCCACTTTGAGTTCAGAAATGTTTTTATTTTATTTTATTTTATTTTTTATTTTTTTATTTTAATTTTTAAACCTAACAGCTCAGAGTGAACATAACATATGACCAAATTCAATGAAGTTGTAAAAAAATTAGCATATTTTTGCATTTTAAAAAAATAAATAATGGGCAACATAATAATTTCTTTAATTTGATTAAATTATTGATTTATTTTTTCAATCAGAGTAGCAGCTATTCAACACCTAGGCCTGTATGAGCTGTCTCAACCTTTAATTTTAACCAGTCACTTTTATTATTTTATTTATTTATAACATTTTTATCATAAAAAATATAAATAAATAAATTCTTTGCATGAGATTAGTCGTAAGAGATAGAGTTACATCGAGAAGTTTTGTATATTTTGTGCATAATTTAAAGAGATAAATATGAAACTTTGTATTTTTTTGTACATTATTTTATGAGATAAATATGCAAGTCTCGAAAGATTTGAGAGTGTCTTGTATGTAGGTCTATCAAAAAAATTTATTAGTTCGTGAACAACTCATATTCAGCTCATTCATTAACTAAGCGAGTCGAACACCAACAAATATTTCAAGCTTGATTTATATAAGAGCGGAACATGAAGAATCCTTTAATTTTTTTTTAAAAGTTTTTCTTATTAAAACGTTTTTAAATTCTTAAAGACTCTTAAGCATGGCAATTAAGACATGTGGCTTGGAACTTGAATGTGCCAAACTTTTTGTGATGTGATGAATGGTTTGATTGTATTTTGAATATTATTAGACTAATATCTGTTTTGTAAGGCAAAGTTCTAAGCAATCTTATGTAAGCCAGTGGGATTATAAGAAGTGAAGAAAGAAAACAGGGAAGACCCTTTCGTGGTGAAGTCTCATAGTTAAAAGAATGTTTATTTTCTTGCTTATGTATATTGAATGATATAAAATATATTTTTTAATATGTTCTTTGTGAATGTGATTATTTGCCTGCATGAGTCAAGATATAAGAATAAAATAGAGTATCAACTCCTAAACTATGTCTTCATTTTAAGATTAATATTATTTGTACTTCTTCTTAACATGTTCTATCTTCATTGCATAAATAGGCGCCACCTAAACTTTAAAGGTGACAACTAACTACAACAAGTAGCGCATATTAGGAAAGGCCAAACTATTTAGGACTACTTACAATGCATATTAGAGTTGTCTCTTAAAAAATAAATAAAACTAAAGTAAAATATAAAACATTTAGCTTAGATTTAGTGAATGCCCATCATACTTTTAGCTTTAATGATTAGGTCTAGATTCATTTCATAATAAATAACATCCTTACCTATCCCACATAAGCGCATGTTACAAACATCATGATTTTATTTGAGGCTGATCATTTTCTTTGGGATATATTATGAATTCTCATATTTTGAGAATTTTCATGATCTTGTATTAAAAGTAGCTCACCGGGGGGAGGTTGTTTAAAATAATTTTAAAATAGAGAACATAGAGATTTTAATGTAGTTTGATGAAACTCAAAAATCGACCTACATCCACACCTAGCTGCTGGGCTGGAGGAACTGTGGCTGCAACTGTGGAAGGAGTGCTGGACTCAGTTGGTAGTTGTGCTACTATGCTATCCCGGGCAAGTGGAGGTTGTCGCTACAGCTGTTGGGCTTACCTCCTTCAAGTTGTCCTAAGCAACTAGCAAATCTTCCTTAGAGTTAGAGGTTTGAGCTGCTTTAGGCACCTGCAAGGGTAACTTTTTGATCTTAGAAATGATTTCTAAGAGGTTTGAGATAGGGAGATATCCCTACATTCCTCTGTCTTAAGAAGATCACGTGTATCCCCAAGGATTACCCTAATAGAATTAGATGGTTATTCTAGTAAATATTCCTTAGGGATGATAATGACACTCGACTTGTAGCTATACTTAAGCCAATCCTTAAAGGTAAAGCAATCTTCTAAGACATGTCCTAGCATGCAGTGGTAGGGGCAATAGTTTGGATCATGACTCTTGCCCACTTCCTCCGACTTCCTAGGCTCTGGTAATTGGAAACTAGGCTTCTTTAAGAGATTCTTAAAGAGCTTCCTAGCTACCTCCCTCTTGAATGAATAAGGTTTATTCAATTTGTTACAAGAGTAGGTAAATAATAGCTACTTGGTGGTGGGTAGGAATACTATTGCTGATGATGTTGATGAGGATATTCGATGAAGGTGAGGTCATGGATGGAGGTGGCCAATATGATAGCCGAGGTGGTGAAAAAGGAGGTGGTAGGGGAGATTGGTTAGCTCAAGGTCTGTGTGTCTGAACCCTAGCTAGCTGTTTCCCCTTATCAACTGCTGTGACTGCCCCTGGCTTCTCCTCAAATGCCTTCTGAGGTTTGGGCTTGGTTGAGTGGTCATGGAAAGAAAACTGTCTGACTTCATCTTGTAGACTAGCTGCCTTATTGATTAGCTTCTCGAAGGTTTTGATTGTAAACTCTTAAGCATGAAAGTGACAAGGCCATGGATATTCTTCAAGAGAATCTCAATGGCGTGCTATTCGAATAGCTGTGGTTCGCATTTCCCTCAAGTTTCTCCACCTAAGAATGTAATCAATAAGGAACTTGTTTGGATTTTACTTTGTCACAATAAGGTCGCCTATAGTAACCCTTTGCTGAGCTCCAACAAATCTCTTGGTGAAGAGGTGCTCTAATTCAGTAAATGTCTTTACCGACCTATTAGACAGTTTGACATACCAATCAAATGCAACACCCGCTAGACTGCTAATGAACAATCTGAAAAAAAGAGCATCACTACCTCCGGCGTTGAAACAATTAGCCCTGAAGTGTGCAATGTGTTGGTGTGGGTTCCCATTGCCATCAAAGATTTTAAAGGAAGAAGGCACAAAACCCTTAGGATATTGGACAATATCAAATTTCTCTGGGTAGGGTCTACCTGTTGGAACAGATGAGCCACCTTGGGCTTGCGCGAACGCATCCCTCACTTACTGTTCTACTAACTTCTTGATATCCTTCTCTTATATGGAGGTGTTGTCCATCACCTTCTTATGCAAGCTACCACTGTCCTAATTTACTAGAGAAGTGCTCTTGGGCTGATCTAGGACATGTGCTAACTCAAAATGATCTACCTCTATCAGTATATGCTATGGGACTGAGGCCTGATTCTGAAGTGTATGGAGGGCTGCTAACAAGTCTTCCATCCTCTTATCCATCCAATTGATCTAATCATCCTTCTATTTAAGTTACTGAAAGTGGTGTTGGGTTGAATGGACTACATCAACTTCCTCAACCACACCATCTTCCTGATTATGTTGATATCTCTGAAGGGAGCACCTAGTGTCGACCATGTAGACTCTGGCCGAATCCTCAAGAAGGTCATCCTCATCAGGATCAAACGCTACCCGCTCATCTTCGGAATTTGTGCGATCACTGCCTAAGAGTTCCCTCTTCTCGGCAAAGTAAGTGGTTATGATCTCATCCAAGAAATGATCTAAACGTGCTGGCATAAATACTCAGGGTTGGTGGGTGGAGAGGGATTGGTCACTAAGAAATCATCTAACACGCCATTGGAGTGCTAGCTCTAGGAGGGTCATGCTCACTGGAAGAGATATGGTCATTACTGCTCATCAGTGGAGTGGTGTCCCTGGGGAGATCTACCATGGGAACTATAAAACTGTCCTCTTCCCCCTCTGTAATTGTCACTGCCATTGGCTCTAATGGTGGTGGTGGTGATGATGGTGCGACCACGATGCTGCGGGGTCGCCACTCCTTCTTCACCAAGATTGAAGTAGGAGGTCGAGTAGGGGAACTCGTCCTCACCTCAATCGATGGAGTAGATGGAGTGGGATCCTTTGGCCATAGTCGGATCACCAAAGGGGTTGGTCTCTCTCTAGATGGTTACTTTTGGATCTTGGTGGGAGTGGTGGATCTGAGGTTATGGGTGATGGTGGATGAGGGGGAGAAGGCAACACTGACTATCCCTCAATGGGAGATCCCTACCTGTAGTAGGTAGTGCCGGTAAGAAAAATCCTATATGAATGATCGGACCTGACGGGGGGATGATCAGGAAAATCCATTAGAATGGAGGCCGACTGCCTGCTGTATCTCCATCACTCCCTCCTGTCTGCCTGAGTAGATGCTTGAGCTTCCAGAACCCTCTCTCTATGTATCTGACCCCTAACACTCCTAAGGATCAATGATCACAAATCAAACAAGGTACCAAACTTCCAGTGTCCATATGCTTTGCCAACCTGGCGTAGGACAGTCCTAAGTCTGGCATATGACCTTCTGTGCTCCCTATCGAGTGTCTCATATAGTATCTGAGTGGAAGAAGCAATCCTCCAGATAATCTTCTCTCCGTCCAGGAGGAGGGGTGGAACTTTTCTGGTCAAAGTGGAGAGACCTCTGGGGAGAACCCTCCTGGCTATATGGGATCACTCAAGCTCTCAGCTACTCGTGCTCCCACTTAATCTTTCAATTTTTATCACAACATTGAGTATGAGTGAATAAGGCAAAGCGGGAACTAGTACCTACCTTGAAAGTGGAGGAGATTATCTTAGAAGCTAAGATAGCCTTCCCCTTCGGGATAACCAAAGAGGAGGTAGTGGCTCTCGCTGGAGCAATGGTAGCCACAACTAACGGGCAGGTGTTGAAACTATCATAAAATTGGGCCTAGGAACCATCGCGACCTTCCTTCTCAATGCAGGGTACTCAGAATCAGAGAACATATCAATGTGGATGATTGGCTTCTTCCCATCCACCTTATCTCGATTAATGGTAGTGAGGGTCGCCCACTCACAGGTAATACATGCTCCCTAGAATCCTTGACCAAAGATAACCAGGTGGGTGGAGTCTGTCTCAGGGAGGCTGGCCCGATCTAAGGCCAAATTCATCCTAAAGGGGAAAGTAAAAACAAACTTCTGTGAAGCAATATGTACTTATCAAAAAATTAATTGTACTGACTAGTCTGCACTGTATCTCTGCATGTGTTGAACTATAATCTAAGTCAGATTTCTATTTTAATATTCATTCTGAGAGAGTAATATAGATTTGGAGTCCTGAACCCACACTCAACAATTCAAATATGTTGAGTGGGGTTCAGTGGAGAGATATGTTGAGGAGAGTCTTCTCCATTTGATTTTAATTTTAGAACCCATACTCAACCAATTTAAGTAGGTTGGGAGAGGTTCATAAATTTGAGGATATATTTTCTTGGAGATATTTGTATTTTGTGTATCTTGTTTGAAAACATTGATAATTTGAAAGAACATCTACTTAGCAAATTTGTGTATGCTAAGAAGAGGTTGTGATTGCGTGTTTAAAATTTTTTGTAGAATATCTTTGCTTCTGATGTGTGAAATGTTGATTTGAAAATGGGGCTTCTTACTTAACAAATTTGACATGTCAAGTAGAAGCCACATGTGTTTAATTTATATTTGAAAATGTGACTTTCAGTTAACAAATTTGGTATGTTAAGTGAAAGCTCAAATGTGATGGATATATGTTTTCTTTTCTTTGAAAATGGGACTATCACTTAACAAATTTGTATATTAAGTGAAAGCCCAAGTGTGATTGATATATATTTTGCTTTTCTTTGAAAATGGGGATCTCACTTAACAAATTTGGTATGTTAAATGAAAGCCCAAATGTGATGTGATTTATGTTTTGAAAATGAGACTCCCGCTTAACAAATTAGGTATGTTAAGTGAAAGTACAAATGTGATATGATTTATGTTTTGAAAATGGGACTCCCACTTAACAAATTTGATATGTTAAGTGGAGGTCAAATGTGACATGAAAATGAGGCCCTCACTTAACAAATTTGATGTGTTAAGTGGGGAGTTAAATATGTCATAAAAATGAGATTCTCACTTAACAAATTTGATATGTTAAGTGGAATCAAATATGATTTATGAAAATAAGACTCTCACTTAGCAAGTTTTATATGTTAAGTGAAAGTCAGATGTACCATGAAAATGAGATTCTCACTTAACAATTTGAATATGTTAAGCGAGAATCAAATGTATATAAAAGTGAGATTATCACTTAACAATTTTGATATGTTAAGTGTAATCAAATATGACATGAAAATAAGATTCTCACTTAACAACTCTCATATATTAAGTGGGAATCAAATGTGGCATGAAAATAAGATTCTCACTTAACAACCTTGACATGTTAAGTAGGAATCAAATGTATATGAAAATGAGATTCTCACTTAACAACTTTGATATGTTTAAGTGGGAATCTAATGTATTTGATGTGCTCTCTTTCTTTTTTGGAAAGAGAGGAGATTTCTTTGTTTGACAAATATGGCATGTCAAATAAGATTCCAAAATAGAGGTGAAATTCATTTAACAAATATTAAGTATGTTAAATAGATTTCAATGATATGTTTTGATGCCATGTTGATTTCTTGATTTTGGAAAGAGAGAAACTTCCACTCTAGCATATATGAAATATGTTGAGTGGAGTTTCAATTTTATGTTATGATTTGAAATTAGGATCTTCATTCAACAAATTTGAGTATGATGAATGAAGGTGGCTATTTCAAAAAAAAGGTGGTTTTGGAAAGTGTCATTTTGTTAAAGAATTTATTTTTTTTAAAATTTTAGATGAACCTTGGCTCACCAAGCTAGTGGTAAGGAGGTTCTAGATTTTTATTATCTCTCCCTTCATTGATAAGTTTTATTATTATTTTCACCTATTGGGGAGGCCAACAGGAGTTTCAAGACCTACACGGAGTGAGATCCTAAAACATAAAGGATGTTTGCTAACTTTGCTAAAGAATGAAATAAGCTAAGTGCCAATGGAAAGAAAGATAGTCTCAAACTCACATAAAATGCAAGTCCACTATTGATGCTTGCAGAGAACAATCGTCTACTAGAGATGGAGATAGGAACATTCCCCAGAAAAAAAATTGTGGTGTTTATTTTGGATTCATTTATATGGGACACCACTGATCACGAGGGTGTACTTATTGAGGTGATCATGTATGACATTGAGGAATAGTGTACTATCTTGAAAGAAAGAAGTCACTGCCCTACAATGGACCTAATCACCTAATAAAGACTCCTAAGGCACGATGAATCTTTGAATATACTAGAGATTTTTTTCCCTACTTTACATGGATGAATAAAGTAGGGTTTATTTAAACTGGGTTCTAAAGTTCCCTATAGGGGCAAACCCCCATAGTTAATTACATCTTAAAGAAAATGAATTCCTTAAGAATACTCTCGATTAAAGTAGGTGATTGTTGTCTCCAAAGAATTTAAAGATAGGACTATCAATAAATTGGTTGTGTTTTAGAAAATCAAGTGGGATGGTTCAAAAGGGAAGAGTTATTATCGAAACCAAAGGAGATGAGTAGGGAGTGTTCATGATACTAGAAAGCCTAGTGAGCACTCCAATCTATCTTATGGTTGGGCTTTATATATTTGAAATTGAGGAGATTTATTTATTTGAGTTAAAATTTTATTAGAAATCTAAGACTTATAATTCCATAATACAAGATTGTGGAAATGCCTAAGAGATGAGGATTTATGCTTGTAGCTCCAAAGGGAAGCAGCAACCTTAGATCCTAAATCTAGGGAGCTTTGGCGAGGGCTAAAGCATGACCTAAATCTAAGGTGAAAGTGGGTATAGGTTTTACCTCCACAAGAGAGAGTAAATCACTATTGTTGGACTTATAACCGCCTGGAGTGGTAGCCAGCTAACTCCTACGCTTTAAATTCATGTAGGCAAGTCATATGCTTTTACAAGATGGTTAGGTTGTTATTATTTAGAAAAGAAACTAAGTCCTTAAATTCACTCCCTAAGAGAATAGAGCATGAGGGGTATGAATAATGACTTAATCTAATGCAATTTTTTTATCAATTTTTATTTAATTTGGGACTCTTTATTATGACACAGACCATAGGATTTTTTATGTCTAAATACATGAGAAGTTGATTATGGGCCAAATTAAAAGGGAAAGAGGTGTTCTTCCATCATAAGCTCTCAAAGGTTAAGCTCTTACTATCTAGCAAAGATGGAAGCCCTCCCTTAAGAAGAGTGAAATAAGATGATTATGCATGATATTAAACATACATCATCCAGTTAAGGGGTTGCTAAATATTTAATTATCTTAATTTAATGCCTAGGCTTTTATATGAGGTTATGAGTTATTTTAGAGGTTTAGTTATTAGTTGTTAGTTTGGGTAGAAAGATTAATTTTTATCCTAGAAGCCTAATTGCATCTAGGCCATACAACAATGACCAATCATAAACAAACTATGAAAAGGCATCCTTTTTCTAATGTACAAGCTAAACAAAATATCAAATAATTTTATAAAGCTATTACAAAAAGAATAAAAGGCCAATGCGGTCGGGTACCACTGTATAACCCTAAAAGAAATATGGGTAAGAGCTCTACCTTTATACAACCTGGGTTATAAGAGAATAATTATAAATGATGAATGTTATGGGGGTCTTCATTCTTCATTTTTCATCTCTTCATCTTTCATTTCTTCATTTTATTTGCTCCTTTTCTTTACTTCATTTCTTTCTTCCTTTTGGTTTAGTTGGGATGTGCTTACTCCAAAGGTATCACATGGTACATAAGACTTGGCCTTATAACCAATGCTCAAATAAATCTCCCATAACACTCATCCTAATCCTAATGCAAAATTACATTAAAAGAAAGAAAGTAAATCTAGCTACACCGGCAAAACAAATGTTAACTAAGCACACCATATAACCCAAGCAGTTATATGAATGATTTGGACTTAGCATCCCACACATGGGTAACCAAGCTCACATGTCCTAACCTGTGTTATGCTTAGGGACTAAGTAACTTGCACAACAAAAGCATTTATATTTTTATTACAATAACTTCTTAATCATAACCCCCTATAGAAAGCATGATTAGGCTAATATCATCCTAGCATCAAGACTACACACATACACCCTAACAACCACTGTACAATAATACATCACAAAATAAGTATACACCAAACCATACACTGCCCTAACATAGCTGGAAGTGGTGACATAGTCTAATGTGTGTGCATTAAAGCTTGTGTGGTATGTCCTAACTAGGCTTTAGAGTTATAATTTGTTAAGTGCGAGGGATTTAATTTATAAAGGGTTGATATCTCTTTAAGTGATTTATTTGATTTGAAGATTTTACTTAGTGTTTTCTTTCATTTCATATGGATTACACTTAACAACTAAGTGTTATAAAGAAAAGAAAGAGAAAATCTCTTTCATCCCTATCTTAAGTCACTTCTAAATCAAGTTAATTAATCAATTTTTCTTAGTGAAAGGCTCATTATATGTTTTAATCAATTCTAAGTTTTGGTTCACTCTAAATGACCTTATTCAATAAGAAAGACATCCTAAGATTAATTAGAATGAATTACTATCAGATAACACATGTTTATTCATTTCTTTTCATCATGTAGATCATGCATATTGTTAAATCCTAGGCATACTTATACACACAATGTATATCTTAACACACTTAAATGATGGATGCAAAGAGGTGTGTTTGGAATTTAAATATTTCATTTTGATTGAATTATGAATGCATCTCTTTTTAATAGAAAAGATGGATTTTTCATCCATTAGCTAGGTACACATTCACATGTATAAAAGTTTTAAGTGAGTACGTCACCATTGTTCTATATTAGGGGCATAAGGTACATGGCCTACTTAGGGCTACTTAAAGCCTCGTAGCCCCGAGGTGTCCAAACTAATATACCACCTTTCTTAGATACATATAGATGTATAAATAACTATAAGGATAGGATAACCCATGTAAAAGTTATATTTGATTTATTTGATTATGATTCTTATTCATTGGTCACATCATACATACATATGTATGAGAGTTTTAAGTGAGTACAACACCATTGTTCTTCTAGGGGTGTATACAAGACTACTTAGGATACTTAAAGCCTATTATCCAGACTAATATATCAATTTTCTCAGATACATATGAATGTACAAAAAGAACCATAAGAATAAGAAGTCATGCAAGAAGTCATATTTAATTTGATTATACGATTTACATATATGATATGAAATTCTTCCTAAGTATTAGTATGGAAATGCATATAAATAGATTTAGACAAATGTTGTGCTCTTTCAAATGAACTATACATTTATAAATCCTATGCAAATCCACATTAAAGTAAGGACAGAGAGCTTCATATTGCATATTTTATATTATCAACACATGCAAACTTATAGATATTTGTAATTGACATCACTCCATATATTATAATTGATTTGTGGGCCTTTGAAGATAACTTTTGATTTAACAGGAATAATAGCCACACCTATTTAATTTAAATCAACACATGCAATTAGACATAAAAGAAATCATTTCATTTAGTTAATTTTAAAAGAAATGAATGCATGATTACACATGGAAAGCAACATTTAACATGAGTGAAAAGAAATAAAGAAAAAATAAGCACATGAACTTGTTCATTCCAATTAATTCCTAAGGACAATCATACTAAATAAGGCTATTTAAAAATAAACCAAAGTTCTTTAATGTCATTTCATTTTTGAGTTGAACTTGATTTAGGAAATGTGAAAGAGGTTTGCTGGTCTTAATCCCATTCCCCATGTGTGAGTTAATTTTGGTTCTAGGAAGAAATAATTAAGTTAATTTTATGATTTAATTAGGTTAGGGTATGAATTAAGTGGATTAATTAACCTTTACCTACATCACCTTAATCAAATCAACTAACTAATAATGAGCCAATATGATATGCAACCACATGAAAAGTAAATTTGCAATGCTCCTAAGAAATGAAAGGGGCCTAATACAATTGGCTTATGATTAATAGGTAATTAGGCTTAAGGGATATCACTTGACTATTTTTATGATTTTTTCACACATGTGAACCAACCATAATTTCATCATCTCTCACTTTGGGTCATTGGACACCCAAAGAGCTACCCAAGATTAAATTATAGAAATAGATTCAATTGAATTAATTAAGTTCATTAACTAACTAATTAAACCTTAATTAACCTTAATTGACCAAAATGAGATGGGCTTAGAGAAAGAGACAAAGAAGAGAGCCTAAGTCTTAGGGCCTATTTGGTAGAGCGTTTCGTCCATGGCATTGTTGAAATCAAGCTGCAGCTCCATTTATTTATGCTAAATTTTGAAAAACTGCCACGAAGCTCCAACTCGATCTGAAGGGAGCTGCCCGTTGTGGGTAAAATGAGTTTATCCAAATTACCACTTAGCAAGAGGTTTGTTGGGACCATGAGCTTTGCTTGTAGAAAGGCTAGGGAGGTGAGGCAAATGATTTGCATGGCATTACCTTCATGATTTTCGGAGATCTCACACGCAGACTTGATATTATTTTCTTCCCCTATTCCTCCCACGTCGATTGCCCATTTTAACCTAGATTACATCACCTTCTCTAGTCTACTTTATCTCTCTAGTCAATTAGATTGACATTCTGATCATATTCCTGTTACGGTGAAAGCTTGCCTGTACAAAAATCCCACCGAAGAGTGCAAAATAGGAGGAGCAGTTCATTTATTTTGCTTGTGATTGTTGTGTACAAATGGTTTATTTTATTTTATTTTATTTTTTTGTTTGGTGTAGTAAAATGAAGAAGTTTCCTTTTGGTTAATGGTGTAAAATGGAGAAATGATGAAGCTTAATGGTGTTTTTGTATAAAGGAAGGAATTTTTACTGGGGTACTGGTATATTGGGACAATGATGAAAGCCCATTACCTTTTGTTAATTGATATTCTTCCGGCGTCTCTCCCTGGAGGCCATTACTACAATTAGGTAACCTCTTTGCTTTTGCATATCTTGCTGCTGCTCTCCCTTTCTCTATAAAGGTATCCCTGGAGGGTAGTTTTTGGCCTTCATTAAGATGAGGCAAGTTGCTTACCATTTGATTGGGTTGTCTCCCTGGGGTTGAATGTTCATTTGTTCATCCCAGGATGATTTTTTGAGTCCTATTTGTTTTATTGTTATCTTTTTTTTCTTCCTTTGTTGCACATGTTTTTTTCATTATGAAAGTTTATGTTCTTGTATTTTTTTCTTCCTTTTGTTTGGAATGAAATTTTGGCTAAGCCCTTAATTTTTCCAAAAAAGAAAAAATGAAGAAGTTTCTAAAATTCATACTGACATTTTGTGATTATGGAAGAAGTTTTTAGTTCATATGTATGATTTCTCTACAACTTGGGTGTGGCTTGGGATGCTTTGTCAGGTAGGAATTGTTTGTAAGTTATGTTTTTTAATTAGTAGAGCTTCATTGATTACTTGCATCATTTAAACACTAATATTAGTTTCTTACCTGTATTTGGAAGAATAGTGGAAGAACTAGGCCCTTGTTTTCCTATGCTTTTATTTGGCATCAAAGGATATATTCTTATTTCTTAATGAATGGTTGATTGTTTCATTCATCAATTTTGTGTCATCTTGGTTTTACCATCCTTGTCATTAGCATCTTCCCCAATTATTTTGATTGGTTTGTCTGTGTTCCTGTTAGGATGCACATGGATCAATATATGAAGTTTTTCTTTACTTTTGTCATGTCTTGTTCTAAATGAGAATGAATTGAGAGATGTGGTAATCAACAACCACACTGATTTAAACATTTTGTGTTTTTAAATGGTTATTTTTTGGGGTGTTTTAATGCGGTGGAAGTAAAAAATCTAACAAACATTTATAATGCATCAAATAAGAATTTAAGTTAAAGCATTATATTCTATAGTTAGCATTCTGATAGGGTTTTATGATATTACCAAAATGATTATACCTAATAACATTGCCAATTTTTGTAGCTTCATAACATTTAGAAAAGTGAAGCTTTATGAACATTCTTTGATATAATCATATGTATGTTGATGAAAAAGTAGTTTGATGGTATCATAGCTGATTCAAGTGTGACTTGTGTGTATATGATATGTATATGTATGTGTATGTATGTATGTATGTATGTATGGTATCACCAAGAAAAGTGAAGCTTTTTTTTATTAAACCCCTTCAATTTGTCGACAATGTCCCCTTCAAAATCTGTGGATGTTATATTTGCTACTGGATTAATAACAATCTGCCGTTACATCACATATAAGTTTTGATTTGTAATGGAGTTTCTTATAAGAAAGATGGATGATTGTTTTCATCATCCAATCATTTTTGAAAGTTGGGGTGCTTTTGATCAACATGATAGTAGGCTTAATATTTTGATTGCACTAGTTATTGTACTTATAATTTTAATATTATTCTTATTTATTAAGTAGTATCATTTATTAAGTGATGTGTAATCTATCAATGTACTTTAGTTGACTTATTAGTATATATGAGTATTAGTTATCCTATTTTTGTTCATTCTATTTTAAATTATTAAGATCATATGCTCATAGGACATTTTAGTCATTTCTACATAAACACCTACAACACAACAGTTTTTGAACTGAGTTTTCCAAACAGAATCACAGCTTAGCAAGACTTCTGCCGACTTCTTCAGTAGCTTCGCTTTTGAAAAGTCGCATGCACTAAAACAGACCCTCAATCTTTAAATCCTTTCAATTAGTTAATTAAGGTTCAAGTATGATTTAAATCTTGATTAATCTTGTTGATTAATTAGTTAACGGGTGTTAATTAATTAATTATTTAAGTGGGATTAGAGAAGACTTAATGAAAAGATTGGAAGAGGGAGTCCCAATCCATTTCCCTGAACTTCATCATCATTAATAGAGGTTAATAAGCATAATTGATTGATTAACTTACTATTCATTTACATAATTATCACTAATTATATTAAGAAAGTGATTAAGGCTTAATCCATTAGTTTTCTTAATTAAGCAACTAATAAAATCCCAAAAAATAAGGAGGTAGAGGCCATCCCCCTAAACATGCATACAAGTTTGAGATTATTGGATGGTTAATTAGGGAGTAATTAGACTAATTTTTTTAAACCTTAATTAGGCTAAATCCACTATTAAAATCAAATAATAATAGGTTTTTTAGATTCTACTTTAAAATATCTTTAAAATGAGCCTAAGTTTGTATTTTTTGGACTTTTTTATAATTAATTATAAATTTAGGAAGTTTCAAGATTAAAAACTAATTATTTAGCCCTAATTAAAGCCTTAATCCCATCATGCCATATGGCGGTTGATGCAGCGCCCTTTCCACATGGTGCGACGGGATTCATAATTTAAGTTGTCACATCCAAGTCGACTTCGGATGGCGGCGCAGTAACTCTATGTCCCATCTAAGATCGACGGCCCCACCATGGTTTCAAGGGACTAATCAGAGGCTCTAAGCGTGATCTGATCAGGACCATCCATTTTGATCACGCGGGATGGATGATCCATGATCTATCTCTTTCCAAGCATCAAGCATTGGCTACCGTCCATTGATCCCCGCTCGATCTGAGCTCACCCGAGCTCGGATGGAGATAAGAAAGATTCCACACCTTCGAGGAAGCACAATCAAATCTAATGGTGCAAAATACGTGACATTAAAATTTCTTTCACAAAAGGCTAAACTATTTTCATTTAAGGATTGGTTTTAATGGCATACCTCATCAAAGCTTATGACCGGCAGTCCCAATGATTGAGGAAGCTTTGTTTGGTAGAAATGAAGCTCTGTTGTGCCGCATAAGCTTTGATTTGGTGTAGTTGGCTCAGAAGACCAAAGAACTAGGCGTAGGTGGTCGGGCATGATCAAACTCTACCCTCCTACAGTTGGGAAGCTTGGGAAAGGATTCATTCTCACTCGTTTGGCTCTAAGGAAGGTTTGTGCAAAGTTAATTGCGCTTTGGTGGAGATTTGAGGGTGAAGGTGGCCTCTCCCATTTTCGCGAAAAAATGGGGATTTTGGGGAGCTTGGGAAAGCTTGGAAATCATTATAGGTACTCTTTCCTTGGTTGCTAGGGTTGAATCGAGTGTGTATCCTTGAGTTTGAGTGAGAATGAGGGGGGTATACCCCCTTATTTCATGGATCGGATGGTCACAGATTCTTTGGCTTCTTCTTGATCAATTGGCCAAGTTAGAGGTTGGTGGAGGTCCTTGGGGTGCATGATGTGGTTCGGTTTGGTTGGATGAGTGTGTGGAGGTGGCTGCCAAGGGAGAAGTGGGTGTGCTATGGATGTTTGGAAAGCTCCAATGGGGATGGCGAGGTGATTTCACCTTCCCATGGACCATGGATGACCCAACCACTTTTGAGTCAGGTTAGCCATGGTCCTAGGTGCCTAAGTGGACCTATGGTTGGGTGCCAAGTGGCTAGGGGAGAAAATGACCCAATGAGCATGTGTTTTATCTCATGGGATGCCCTAAACCTAAGGGAAAATTAGTCATTTGGCTATAAGTTTGATTTGGATAGATTTAGGATGGGAAAAAATGAGTTAGCACAAATTTGAAGTGATTAGGAGTTTATTTGATTTGATTTGGCTTGATTTGACCTATTTAGGTCAAATTAAGTTAGGTTGGGTCAAGTTGACCAATGAGTCAAATTGGGTCAAACCAAGGCTTGGATCAAGTTCACATCACTAATTGAAGTGTATTGGTGTCAGTAGTTTGATTCAATTTATTTTGGATTTGATTATGGCTCAGTTGGATTCATATAGGTCAAATGGGTCAAGTTGACCAATTTGACCAATTTGACAAAATTGGGTTAGGTTGGGTGTTGATTCAAGTTCAATTGGCTAATTGAAAATGATTATAGACATTTGGTGTAGTTTAATATAGAATAAATTTGGATTTTGGCTAATTTGACCCTTTAGGTCAATCTGGGCTAGGTTAAGTCAAGTTGACCAATTGGTCAAGTTAGTCTCAATCATTATTTTGGTCAAGTTCAATAAGTGATTTGGAATGAACTTGAGCCATCATTATAATCAATTTGGGTTGGGTTGTGATTTGACCTATTTTGGATTTTTAGGCCAATTTGGGTCAAATGGCCAATTAAGCTTGATTTGGCTCAATTGGGAGTTTGGTCATGTTCAATCATTGATTATGAATGGGTTTGAATAAATGGTTTTAATAAATTTAGTTTATGGTAGATTTTGGCTAGTTTGGATTTCATTTGGGCTAAGTGTTGACTTCATCAACGGGCTAGGTTGACTTGGTTTGACCCAAATCAAGGCAATTGATTAACCTAGGATGATTGTAGATAATGTTGTGAGGTTTGGATGGGCTTAGTTCAATCCAATTTGGGTTGAATTAGAATTTGAATTAAAAAGGTCTTTTAGGTCACTTTAGGTCAAGTGGACCTAAATGGATTAATTCTCTTGATCATGCCTTGATTCAAGTTTAATTATATTGATAAATGGGTTTTAGATGGAAATATAAATCCAATTACAAGTGATCTGGATCCATATGTATTTTGGTTTATATGACAATTTCAAGCTAAAGGGTCAACATGGACTTGACTTGGGTTGGCTTGGATTTGATTTGATAATGGTGGTTTATGTTTATATTTAGGTCAATGATAGTAGGAATGATTGAATGATGAAGAAATCCATGAGTTTTGAATCGGTTTGGGTATCATTTAGCCAAGTTCAAGAATTTTGCTAAAAAGAGCTAAAATTAGGAATTTGATTTGATTTGGGTTTCAATCATTTGGAGTTTGGAATTGATTTATGATTTGGATTTGGAATTTGAATTTAAATTTAAGATTTGGTTTGAAAGAAGGAAGCAAGGTTTGGGTTCGATGTTATAGGGTAGGCAAGTCTTCCTAAATTCCTAAGGCATATCCTATTCATATGGTTAAATCATCTAAGTCTCTAGGCTTATGTTAAGTGTTCACCTAATCACTAGAAGTGTCTTAAGACTAAGGAGCTCTTAGTGTCTATGAGAGTCCTAGAACTATGATAAGGAAGTTGAGAGCTCACTCCAAAAGTGAGGTCAACAAGAACCTTTCCATAAGAACTTTAATGTATGCAAATGAATAAAGATTTATGAAGTCAAGCTTTGTTATTTTTTGAAAATAACTTGAAATAAAATGAGAAGTACCATAACTAAATGATTTATGAAGATAGTAAAGAGGGAGAGGACTTCAAGCACCAAGACTTCAATAAACTTCAAGAATTATTTCGGCCATGTGGTGTTTATTTATGAGATGTGGGACATCATACAGATCTTAGGAGGTACTTACTGAGGTGATCGGGTATGAAATTAAGGAATTATGAACTATCTCAAAATATAGAAATCATCACCCTATAATGGACCTAATCACCTACTAAGGATTCCTAAGACATGATGGGTCTTCGAATGTACCAGAGATCTTTCCCCTACTTTACATGAAAAAGTAAAGTAGGGTTTATATTAAGCCAGGTTCGTTAAGTTCTTAATGGAGGGAAGCCCCTATAGTTAATTACATCCTAAGGAATGAGAATTCCTTAAGAATACTCTCAATTAAAGTAAACAATTAGGGTTTTCAAAGATTTCAAGGCTAAGACTATCAAATGATTGGCTATTTTAAAAAATCAAATGGGATCGATCATGGAGAAGACTTATTATCGAAGCCAAAGAGAATGAGTAAGAAATGCTCATGATACTAGAAAGCTTAGTGATCATTCCAATCTATCTATGGTTAGGCTTTATATGTTTGAAGTTGAAGAGATTAATTTTATTGAAGTTGATATTTTATTAGAAAGCTAGGACTTATAATCTAATAACACAAGATTGGAAATGCCTAAGAGGTGAGGATTTATGCTTGTAGCACAAAGGAAATAGCTATCTCGGATCCTAAATCTAGGGAGCTTTGGCATAAGCCAAAGCATGAACTAAGTCTAAGCGAAGATGGGTATATGGTTTACCCTCATAAGAGAGGATAAACCACCCGACTGCTAGACTTACAACTGCCTGGAGTGGTAAGCCAGCTAACACCTCATACGCTTTAAATCCATGTAGGCAAGTCTCATGAAAGTGCAAGATAGTTGGGCTATTATTTATTTAGAAAGAGACTAAAGTCCTTAAACGCACTCCTTAGAAGACTAGAGCATGAGTAGTATGAATAATGACATAGTCTAATGTAGAATATTTTTAAATTTTATTCAATTTTTGACAATTCATTTGGACAAAGGCTTGGGATTTTTATGTCTGCATACATGATGAAGTTGATTATGGACTAAATCAGTGAGAAAGAAGTGTTTTCCAACACAAAGGAGACTCTCAAAGGTCATGTATTCTCCTATCATGCAAGAATGTAAACTCTCTTTTAGTAAGAGTGAGACAATATGAATGCATGATGTTAAATATACAACATTCACCTAAGGGGTAGCTAATCTTTTAATTGTCTTATTTAACGCCTAAGTTTTATGGTGAGGTTATGAGTTGTTTAGAACTTTAATTGTGAATTGTAGTTGAGTAGAAAATTTATTTTTTCCTAAAATCCTAATTGCATCTAGGCCACACATTCAAACATCAAACATTAAGAGAATATAAAAAGCATGTTGTTCTAATGCACAATCTAAACACAACATCAATCAAACATGTATAAATTGCATAATAGAATAAAAGACCGGTGCTGTCGGGTATCACTGTACACCTGAAAAGAAAAGATGGGTAGCCGAGCTCTACCCTTATTCAACCCAGAAAATGAAATAATAATTACAATTTATAAATGATAAATGCTATGGGGGGTCTTCAAATCTTCAAATCTTTAGGTCTCTTTTATTTCTTCATATCTTTTTTTTTCTTTGATTTGGTAGGCTTTAAGGCATCACATGACACCCCAGGACTAAGCCTTCTGGCCAATGCTCATCTTAAACCCCCATAGCACTAATTCTAATTCATAATGTAAAATTATATTAAAAATAAAAAAAGTAAATCTAACTACACCTGCAAAATAAATGTTAACTAAACACACATACAACCTAAGTAGTTAAATTTATAATTTGGACTTAGCACCATGCACATGAGTAACCAAGCTCACCTGTCCTAACTTGAATTATGCTTAAGGGCTTATGCAACCTGCAAAGAGAGCATTTATATTTATTTTTAAGTGACCCCTTAAGCATAATCCTCTACAGAAAATAAGATTAGGCTAATGACGACCTACCATCTAGTCAACGAAACATACACCCTACCATCCAGTCTAAAATATTACATCACAAAATAAAACGTACACCAAACATACACCGTCTTAACTTAGGACTAGAAGTGGCAACTTAGCTCTAATATGTGTGTTAAAGCTTATGTGGTATGTCTTACTAGGCATTAAGGTTATATTTTTTTAAGTGTAAAAGGAATTCAATTTAACCATAAAGGATGATTTCTCTTCAAGTTGTTTAATTGATTTGAGAATTTTAATTTATGTTTTATTTGGTTTCATATGACTTACACTCATCAACTAAGTGTTATATAGAGAGTGGAAGGAGAATTGCTCTTTTTCATCCCTACCCTAAGCCACTTTCTAAAGCATGTTAATTTAATTTGTTCTCTTTAGTGAATGACTTATTACAGATTTTAAATTAAACTTAAGTTTAGGTTCACTTTAAATGATTCCATTCAATATGAAAGACATCTTAAGATTAATTTGATTGAATTACTATCACATGATAATCATTCCTTTCCATCACATGTAATATGCATGATTAAATCCTAAGTATGCTTACACATATAATATATTTTAGCACACTTAAATGATGGATCTAAACATGTACATTTAAAGTTTATATTTTTTATTTGATCGAGTTATTTCATCATATTAATTTAAAGCACTATCGAAATTATTATACAAAAATACATAAGGATGAAATTAAATGGGTACGTGCAATTGTTAAACCATGGAAGTGAGGTAATCAATTGATCTCCTTGGGGCTAGCTAAAGTCTCGTATTCTCGGGATGTTTAGACTATATACCCATTTACATTCAAACATATGTAAATTTATATATATGAATGTAGGAAAGGAAGCTTCCAACTATATGACTAGTTAATTCAATCACTTAACCAATAATGAATGCATGTAATTTTAGTAGAAAAGTGAGATTTTCATCTTTGAGCCACACATGCACACATATGTAAAGAGAAATGAGCAAGTATGTGCCTTTATTAGCCAGGGAAGTGAGGTAATCAAATGACCACCTTGGGACTAGCTAAAGCCTCATATTCCCGGGATTTTTAGACTATATACTTTGGTATCTCACTATATATAAATGTATATGTAAACAAGAGGAAGAAAATCATGCAAAAATTGTATTTTTATTTGATTAAAACATTTATGTATGTGAAACAAAGTCCCATCCAAATTCTAATGTAGAAATACATGTAAATGAAATCAAATAAATATGTATCATTGTTAACCAGGGAAGTGAGGTAATGAAATGACCTCCTTGGGGCTTGTTAAAGCCTCATATTACCGGGATGTCCGGACTATATACTTATTAACATTCAAATACATATACAACTATACATGAATTAACTAAAAGAAAGCTTCATTCCATATTCTTAGGCTATAATCACATGCTTCTCCTATGTATTCATAACTAGCATTTATAACATATATAATTGTTTATTTATAAGATTTTGAAAAATATACTTTGGATTTAATAGTGATAATAGCCACACATATATTTAAATTAAATCAACACATGCAAGCTTGACATAAAAGAAACCATTTGATTTAATTGATTTTTGAAAAAGATAAATGCATGATTACAAGTGACATACAACATTTAATATGATTTGAAAGAAATAAGCAACATAAAACACATGACTCATTCAACCAAATTAATTCTTAAGGATAATCATTTAAAATAAACCAAAGTTTATTATTAAGTTAGATTTAGATGTTTGATTTGATTTAAAGAAGAGAGGAGATTCAATCATTTATTGCTCCTAATCCATTCCCATATTGGTTAATTAATTTGGTTCAATGAAAAGAAGTTAAGTTAATTTTATGAGTTAATTAAGTTGTAACATGCATTAAGTACATTAATTAACCCTTTCCTATGCCACTTTAGCATAATTATCTAAGTAATTATGAGCTAACAAGATATGCTCATACTTTGAAAATAAAATCAGTAATGATCCTATGAAAATAAAAGGGGCCTAATGCAATTGACTCATAATTATTGGTTAGTTAAGCTAAAGGATTTAATTATGTACTCTTATAACCCTTTCACACATGTAGGCTAGTTATAATTTCCTTAGAATTCTCTTGGCTATTGAACACCTAAGAGTCTAACCAAGACTTAAGTGATTAAGTTCTGTAATGATTTAGATCTTAGCTTCATTGATTAAGTGATTCAATAAATTAATTAAGCCATAATTAACTTGATTAATTAAATGAACTTGAAGGAATAGATTAAGAAAAAGGTCTCAATCTTATCCCATGGGCTCATTCATTGTTGCTCAAAGGATTAATCACTGAATTAATTGATTCATTAATGTTCATGTGATTAATTAATCATTAATTGGATTAGGAGAGTAATTAAGGTTAGTTAATTAATTTTCTTAATTAAGCAAGCAATAAATTCCAAGAAAATTAGGGAGGCAGAGGTCATCCCCTTAGACAATCTCAAAATGTTTGGAATTAATCCCATGGTTAATTAAGGAGTAATTAAGTTAATTAAATTTTTAATTAAACCTTAATTAAGACTTAATTATTATTCAAAATTAATTGAAAATATTTTTTTGAAATTGTCCTCCAAAATACTTTTGAAATGAGTATTTATTTGCATTTTTTGGATTTTTATATAAATTGTTATAATTTTTGAAAGTTTCAGCCTATTTAAATAATTTTTATAAGCCTATTAATTTATTTTATTAAAATAGACTATATGAACTTCAAAATTAAATATCTCCTAACCCAGAAGTTATTTAGGTTAGAAATTTTTATGGTAGGTAAATCATAATTTCATCTTCAATTTTGATAATTTTTTGACTCAATATGATATATATTTTAGAGTAAATGATAAAATTCAATTTTTATTAAAACCCAAATCGAGCTCAAAATATTTAGTAAAAATTAGAGATTTTGAGTTTATTGGATTTCTCTCGAAAAGATGAATTCAATGAGCTCTTACTTGTAATTTTTTTGTAAGTATTTTATTTTCTATGAATTTTTGATGTTTCACGCAATTTAAATAATTTTTGAAAGAAGAAATTCAGAATTTCCTGCTTAACCCAGTCATCGCCATGCATCACTGTCTAGGCACGCGGTGGCACATGCCGAGAACCAATTGGCGCCACACTCCGGATGGTCAAAATGAGTGGGAACTGCTCATTTCCACGGGATGGGATTAGACCGTCCGATCATAGACAAGACGGTCCAGATAGCACCCGATGATCTAATGGATGGAATCAGGCAATTTTGGCTTCTAATCTCAGCCGTCCATCTCTAATAAAGAGGTATCAGACGATTGCTACCTTGTCTGTTTAGAATTTGGCAAACAAGGGGCTATTTGGGCTATTTTTTGCCCAAAAACTGCCCGTTTAGGCAGTTTTGGGCTCAATTCCAACGATCTTAGCTGAAAAATGTCCCAAATTTTGTGGGGTTGATGTAAAATAAAAAATACAAGGGTAATCTAAGAGAAATTCCTAAAATCATGCATACATTACCCCAAATAAAGCTTCTGAAGGCCAGCTAAAGTTTGATGAAATTACCTTGCTGGGGATGTTTTTCGGCGGCGGTGAAGATTTGAGCGAGCTCTTGGGTGTGAGAGGAAGCCTTGGAATTTGAACCTTAGCTTTGCTTTAGAACATCGTGATCACCAACCTTCGTCGCACCCTCGCCGGAATCTGCTTAGCTTTGCTATTTTTCAGTCCAAATGGCTCAAAGGAAGTGGGAAGAGATGTTCTTTGCTTGGGGAAGCTCTTGGGGGCTGAATAATGGTAGGAGAAAGAACTTGGAGGCTTCAATTTCTCCCCTTTTTGGGATGGTCAAAATCACCATTAAAGGTGATGGGGAGATGGTTAGGTGATGGCTTGATTGGAGAATTTGGATTTAGCTCTAAAGTCTTCCATTGGGGCTGTGGAGTCAGTCCTTATTGAATGCAAGTGATGGAGAGAGTGAACTTTGCCATAAATGGGTATAATCTTATGCGGGGGAGGATCCATTAAGGATTTGATTAGGTTTAACTGATTTTGGGCTAGTCCCAAGTGAGTTTGGGTTGGGTTTGACCAACTCTCAAGATGCCATGGGTTGGTTTCAAAGGATTTGGCTCAATTTGGGTCACATTGGGTCATATTGTGTTAGGTTAACCAATCAGTCATATTGGGTCAAACCAATGATTAGGTTAGGTTCAAATGATGATTTGAAGTATTTTGGTGTGATTAGTTTGATTTAATTTGGCCTAGAATTGGATTTGTCTCATTCGTAATCAAATAGGTCAAATGGGTCAAGTTGACCAATTTGATGAAAATTGGATAAATTGGTTTAGGTTATGGGTTGATTTATGTTCAATTGGAAAATTAAAGATGAATGTCTTTAGTTTGAATCAATTTGGATTTAATTTGGATTTAAGCCAAATTGACCCTTTAGGTCAATTTGGGCTAAGTGGCTTAATTGGTTTCAATTGGTCAAATCGGGTTTAATTATGGTTTTGGTCAAGTTCGATAATCAATTTGGAGTAAACTTGAGCCATTGGTTGTAATCAATTTGGGTTAGATCATGATTTGACCTAATTTGGTACTTTAGGCCAATTTGGGTCAACTCAGGTCAAATGCCCAATTGGGTTTAGTTTGGCTTAATTGATGGTTGTCATGTTCAAACATTGATCATAAGTTGATATGAATCAATGGTTTCAACCAATTTGGTGTAGGGTGAGTTTTGGCTAGTTTTGGTTTGTTTGGGCTAATGGGTTAGCTTGGTCAAATGACCTAGTTGACTTGGTTTGACTCAATTCATGGCAATTCGTCATTCTAGGGTGATAAATGGCCATGGTATGAGGCTGGGCTGGGCTTGGTTCAATCCAATTTGGGTTGGATTAGAACTTGGCTCAAAAGGGTCCTTTAGGTCACTTTAGGTCAAGTGAGTCTAAGTGGGTTAATTGACTTAGTTTCGACTTGATTTAAGTTTAGTTGAACTTATATATGAGCTTAGGATGGGAATATAAATCCAACTATAATTGATTTGGATCCCAATAGGTTTTGGTTCACATGATATTTTCAAATCAAAAGAGCTAAGTTGGGTTAACTTGGGTTAAGATTTGGCAAGGTTCATGGAACTAACTCAAATGGCTTAAGAAGGATTTTGGGGTTTGAGTTTGATCTTGGGCTTGAATCATTTGGAGCTGGATTTGAATTAAATTTAAGAAGGTGCACATGGTTTGAGTTTAGGCTATAGGATAAGTGATTTCCTTAAGTCCTAAGGCATAGCCTAATCATATGATTAACCTTTCTAAGTCTCTAGGCTTAGGTTAAGTGTTCACCTAATCACTAGAAGTGTCTTATGACTAAGGAGCTCTTAGTGTCTAGAAGAGTCTTAAGTCTAAGAAGAGGAGGTTGAGAGCTCACTCTAAAAGTGTGGTCAATTGGCCACATAAGAAGCAGGAGAGGTTGGAGATTATTTTGGCTTACTTTAAGCAAATCCTTAAAGAGGGAGTCAACCAAGGTTGAACTTGCACCAATACTTCAAAGATCTCGGATAAGGATGAATTTGAAAGGGAATGAAGAGTTAAGAGCCTTGGATGACTTTAAATTAATTAGCAAGCTCTCGACCAAGTGAATCAAGGAAGGTTGGAAGAATGTTGCACTTTTGATCACTAAGTTCTCCAAGAAAGTAAATAGCTAGAGTTCGACCAAGGTGGAGAAGAGCTAAGAAGAATTAACCTAAGTATAAACTATATTATATAGAAAGGAGAGAATGGAGGTGTCAGCCAAATAAGAGATTAGTTGGAGGGAAACTCAATTAAGAAAATTATCAATTTTGAATCAATCAAATAATTAAGAGTCATATGACAAATTTTGGCCAATGAAAATTGAATGAGAGTGAGAGAAAGAGAGAAGATATTTAATGAGACTAATTTGAATTAAAAGAGGTTAATTCAAAAAGTTGGTTAAGAGAGGGAAATTCACATAATGCAAGAAATTGAACTTGAATTAAATTAGCACATGATGAAATATTAAATTAGATAAGATTTGTAAGCAAGGGGCCAGCCAAGAGAGAAAAAAGAGAGGGAGTAGTAACTATTTAACAAATAAAGCAAAATATAAAGAGATAAATAATCCAAGAGGGAAATATTTGAATCAAATTTGAAATTTGAAATGACCAAAGGATTTAATTGGCCAAGCCACATTCCAAATAAGAATTTAATTATATTTAATGCATGATGCATATAATATATAATGAATTAATTAGAGAGAGACCAAAGAAGAAACTACATGAATTATTTCAAATAAAATAATTAGAGAAAATCCATTATACCATGCATGGGAGAGGTTCAAGAACCTCAAGAAAGTCCAACACCAAAGTTCAAAATTTCTATAATGGCATAGCTTGGTAAAAGATGATATCGATCAACATTGCATCTATTAGACAAAGGGCTGGTTGGGTAAAAGAGGATATTGATATGCACTGCATCTAGCAGCAAGATAATGAGCAAGACTTGGGAGGTGACAAATGATTTATTAGAAGAGATGGCCATGAATAACTAGTGGCAAACATAATGCCTCATATTGAAGAAGCCCATGCATCAACACAAGAGATATTCTATTGCAACCCTCACCATCTAGGTTGTTTATCTAGTAAAGCAATACTAAGTTAAGCCTCAAGAAGGATGACAAGGTTGTCTCACTAAGAAGTAGAAAGCAGATGGAAAATCTTATGAGCAAGGAAAGTCCTAACTTAAAGAAGACACATGGAAAAGAAACTATAGGCCATAAGAGGCTTCATGAAGAGGAGGAAAAGGTTCAGCAAGAGAAAAATAAGGACAATTTAGGACAACCTAAATCAAAGCTATTCCTTAATAATCCTCCACCATATGTATCGTCACTTCCCTACTCCTAGAGATATCAAAAAAAGAAGTTTAATCAATAATTTGTAAAGTTTCTAGTGATACTTAAAAAGATTCATATTAACATACCTTTTATTAATGCCTCGAAAATAGATTCCCAGTTATGTAAAGTTCAAGACAAAAATCTTGGCTAAGAAAAAATGTTAGAAGATCATGAGAAAGTGGCAATACTTGACTGCCATGTTGAAAAGAAAGCTACCTACAATGAGAAAAGATCCAACTAACTTACCATACCTTGTGCCCATGCAAGGGAACTATTTAAGAGTGCATTATGTGACCTAGAAGCTAGCATAAACCTAATGTAACTGACAGTGTTTAATACTTAGGACTAAGCAAGTAAAGCACACTACAATATCATTTTTGCTTATCAACAGTTTTGTTAAACAACCTAAAGGGATCACGGAGAATGTGCTGGTGAAGGTCAGTAAGTTTATGTTCACCACTAATTTTCTAATACTTGATATGAATGCATTGAATCATCATCGAAAAGTCCATTCTTAGCTTCTAGACAAGTTAGATTAATATTTATAAAGGTGACTAAAAGCACAAGTTAGAAAATGAAACTTAGATCTTCAAAGTGTATGGAGATCACAAGGAATAACTTGACAAAGAGAATTATAATGCTATAACAACAAACAAAGAAGAGCCATCAGATCTAACAACTAAGGAAGAGAATGTATCCTAAGTGAAGGCAAAGGTAGTGATAGGAAAAAAAGATAAGAAGGCCACATAAAGCCTCTTAAAACAAGAAACATAAGTCCTCATCTAAAAAGGCTCAAGTTAAAATCATACAAGTTTAGATGGCTCTATCAACCATAAAGAAGTACTTGAAAGAGGAAACATCAAATTTGTAATCCTTGTAGCATCACTTGCTACCAAAATAACATACGAGATGAACAAAATAGGTGTTGAGCTGAGGCCATTATACCAAGCACTTGTTAGGATGCAACTCAATTTATTTATTTCTATTTCTCTTTCATTTAATTTTACATTTTTTATTTGATCTATTTTTCTTTTAATTATTAAATCAAATTGTGAGTGGTGCCTAGATACCAGTCCCGACATCTATGTGCCATGCTTGTTATTCCATCTAGCAAAATAAGCTAGACACTGACATAGGGCACCTAGGCATCAACACCTACATGTGATGGATTTCCTTCATTTTTGGCTATTTTCTATTTGGTGTCTAAGCACTAGACTTAGTGCTTAGCTATTGGCCTAATGATTAATGCTTTTCTTATTATTTTCTGTAAAAGAAAACATGATGTGGCATGATTCCTTAAGATGGGGTCCTAACAACTAGTAATTGAGATGCCAAAAGCATGTCAAGCTAGAAAAACATGGACAAGGTTTCAAATTAGGACATAACCCACATGCTTATTAGGAAATGTTATAAATAAGGAGGAATGTAATGAATTTAAACCATAATCAATATCCATAGCAACTCCATTGCTCTCCTTCTCTCTCCTCCACTCTCAAAAGCCATTGGAAATAAGATGAATTTAAAGAAAACTAAGGGTGCCTCTTCCCTTACCGCATCACCCAAAACTTACAATGCTCTGGCTGCACTCCATAACATAATAAATTAAGAAGATATTCTCTACTAAGCCTTGTATTTTAGAGTGAGGCTTTGATGCTCATAGATGCCATATTGAGGTGAGGTTGGCTACTTGAAGATGGCAGATCTTTGCCAGACCACCCAACTCCACTTTTATTCTAGTAGTTTAAAAATTTTATGTGTGAATGTGCTTGAACACATGGACAACAAAATACTTTATGAAAGGTAAACATGTACTTTTTAGCATCACTTAAATAAATATATTTTATGGCTTAATATATATCTTGGATGACATATAAAATCTAATTTACCACCAAACGGACCAGACTTTGATGAATTAACCCACTTCTTAAAGCTAGACGCACAATGAAAAAGATGTGATGGAAATATCATAATTTTTCTTACTCTAGTCCTCACAATCAAGTCTAAGGCCTAATTCACATTCATTTCATTTAGGTTACTGCCAAGTGTCCACTTAAATGATTTCATGAATGAGAAGGATGTACTAAATTTTGCAATTCAACACAACATAATGATCAATGTTGAAGCACTCATTTTCTTCATCATCCTACATATAATAAGGTCCACAACCCAGAGAGGGTTTTACCCTTCTCTCATCCATGGATTATGTTTATAGATGAGTGTACCAATAAGTGAAAAAGATTAGATTATAAACCCCAAGTGTCCCTTGATTATAAGTGGGGATTGCTTAAATAATACCAAGAGGTAGGTATCGTCAGCCTGACTATGATGAAGAGGACATGCCCCAAACATTGAAGTCTCTATAACAATAAGAACTAAGAAGATATTCAAGTTCAAAAGTAGAAAATTGGGGGCACCTACTTTGAGGGGATCAATTGCTCCATGGATAAGATCAAAAGGTAACATGGAAGGATGCAATTGAGGGTGGACATGAATTTGAAGAATATAATGAAAACTAGCAGGATTCACTATTACTATATGGGGTAGCACCTACATGCTAGACCTAACAACATCCAATTTGCACATCTTCCATAATACTAAGTACCACTTTTCCACAAAGAAGAAGAAGAAGAAGAGGAGTATGATGATGATGATAAGTAGTAGCACTCTATTAGGAAGTTTATATCCCTTAACTTTATTTTGCTTTACTTATTATTTTTGCTTTCAATTTGATGCATTAGGGATAATGCATAGTTCAAGTGTGGGGGTAACTTAAAATTTTTTATAAATCTTGGCTATACTTTTGGGTAGCTTCTATTATAGTTTGCTATTTTTGTATTTATTTTTGTTGAACTTTTGTTTAAGTTTATTGTTCTAATATATACTTTTTCTCTTAATGTATTGTACCTATTATTTTTTCATAATTAGTTTACTTCATGTTTTCTCTTCTCATGTGCTTCATGTTTAGTTGAAATATTTAGTTTCATTGTTCATTAGGTGGAAGGATGAGGATGTAGACTATGATAAGCTTTCTTGTGTTTTGTAATATGTGTTAGAAAATATTGTTGATTATTTATGAAAAAATATGGAATATTGAGACTAAAGTTATTATTATAATGTTATTACTTTAATTACATATGCAAAATAATATATTTGACTTACACATGGCATAACTAATTGTGATAGCTATAGTATTATTGGTCATATTTTTGTGTAACTTTATATATTCCATATAAACACATGATAAGCTATATAGGAACTTAGTAGTAGATACACTTTAGAACTCAATGCATAAATTTAATTTTTTATTGGATTGGTGTATACATGAACAATCAAAATTAGAAAGTGATAGATAAGGAAAAAGGGCAAAATGCATTGGGTATCTTTAACATAAAAGCGGGGAGGAGCAATGAATCTACACCCAAAAAGTAAAAAAAAATGTGAATCTACATTCTTAAGAAATAGAAATAGGGATTAATGCTTGGAGACTTAAATATCCATTTAGAGCAAGCCTTTATGTCCATTTGTCATTTGCAAAATTTTATTTAATTTTATACTTTAAATAATAATTTTTTAGGGCATGGATGTGAGTATGGAGTCAATCTTGTTGAAAGGTTGACCATTCAATGATAAACTTGCATCAATAGGATATAGTAAACTAAAAAGTTAATATGTAGTATATAGTACAAAATAGTATTTTAAATAGTAGTTAACTCAAGAATATTATGATTTTTAGTCGAGGTTGATAAATATCACATTTCAAGCTCACACATATTATTTTTTTTCTTGACACAATATCATATATACGTAGCTTAGGACTTGCATGATTGTCATTGTTATCACTTTGTCTAGTACTTGGGTTTGCTCGAGAATGAGCAAAAGTCTAAGTGTTGAGAAGTTTGATATATGTGAAATAGACATGATCTTTCCCACCATAGCCTTTGATTTACAACATATTTATGTGCACTTTTAAGAATTTTATGATGCTTATTCTTTGATTTTTTTTAAATTTTTGTAAAACCATTATAATGAATAAAATTTTATAATTTATGTGCAACATCATGTTGAGAAATATTTGGAATAGATTTGAGATGATCTGATGATTAATTAATGGTTTTAGCTTTGCTAGGCATTTAAGCACCCAAAGTAGCTCTAAACATTAAGCACCTAGTGATGTAGAACATCTTGTGGATCAAAAAATTAGAGGTCAAGGTCTACTTACTAGATCTCAAGCTAAAGTCCAACATAATGTAGATCAACAAATTAAATCACAAGGTCCATTTATTAGATCTCAAGTTAAAATCCAAAATAATTCAAAAAAGAAGGGTGCTTAGCCCGCTAGCCCAAATAAGGCCTATTTTAGGAATTCATTTTTTTATGCCATATAGTTTTTAATTTCTTTTTAGAAACTCTAGGTTTGAAGATTTAAATTTAAAATTTAAAGTATATCATATGAGGTGGTTGAATCCACATAAAATAATAGCATGTAAAATGAGGGATGATATAAAATAATAAGGTAACTTAATGTCTCACATTAATATTGTCACCCACCTTTCCTTATATATTTTGAATTTTCTTTCTTTTTAAAGATGATTGGCTATAAGTAGTCCCCCTTACTAGAATGAAAGGAGTTCTTTTGGCAATTATAAACTATTTGAGTTATTTTTTATAGTTTGAGATATTGGTGGCCAAACTTTAGCAATCCATTTTGAGAGCATTAGTTATGCAACATCTCTTTCTTTTCTTGCCTCTAATACCTAGGAAAACTTGTTTTAACCATTTCCAAACTTCTTAACATCATTTCCATCTAACTAAGCCTTTTACTCTCCTCCATAAGCCTACACATTCCTTCCATCCACCTCTACTTCGTTGATCACTTAGTCTAATGAGCTCTTAAACCCTATTTTTCTCAACTAACTACTCCACATACAAATCCTAACATAAATATTCACATGTATTTCTGGCCATCTATCTTTCTTAAAGCTCTTTACTTAAAGTGATATTTCAAATCATCTCAAATTAGTCTAAACTTATCTAGTCATGCCATCCATTTAATAAAATCCATCATCTTTCCACTAAAATCCCACTATCACTTCTCAAGGCCTTAAACTAATATCTCAAATATATTTTTATTTAATAATCCCTCTAAAAAGGTTTCCCAGCTCCATCACACATGCACCGCACTGTAGGATCAAGATAGAGAATTCATCACCTTAGCACTGACCTCTAGTGCTTAAGCATTATATCCAAATTACATGTGTAATTCAAGACAATGTTGATGCATTGGTTCCTAGTCTTACTATTAAGGCATCAAACCTAAATTCCTAGCACATGCAAAATACAGAGCATGATACCTAGGCATAGGCTTAGTGGCTATTATGATTTGTGTTAAACTTTCATTAAACACTTGTATTTTTAGGGAGATTTGGTACATCCATATTTAAGAAAATTTTATTGGAAAAATTAAGGAACTCCTCTAGAAATTTTTTTATGATTTTTTTTAAGAGTTTAGAGGAGTCCAAGAGGAGAGTTTTGTATAATCTTCTTCAAGTTGCCTGAAGAGGCTGTTGATATGATCGTAAGAGCAAAAATACAAGGCAAAGAGGAAGTCTTTCTTAGTGTTCTCTACCTAAGTTTTATTTTTTTCTCTTTTAGTATTATAATCATGTTCATGCATGGAGTTTTCATGTTTATCTTTTCTTTTACAATAAAGTAAACTCTTTTTCTAGGGTTAGCATTTTCATTTATTTTAGTTTTAATTAAAATTTAGAGTTTTATTTCTTTAATTATCACATATTTTATTCTAGGCCTTATCATTTATTGAATTAATTAGCCATCATTTTCAATAGATTAGTAGGTCTATTTAGAACTTAGAGGTGCAAAATGGGGTCATTATGAATAAAATGCCATGGTGATGGGTCGTATATTAGAAATAATTATGATGAAGTTGTGTAATTATTTTTGAGATCCTTAAGCTTTGATGAAATTTTCTTTCATTAAATTTATCACCAAAAGATAAGTAATGACAATCTTGATCAAACTTCAATAAGATTAACTCTTACTTTGTTAAAATTTTAACTTCATATTTTAGCATCGGTGAAACCCAATCCTTAGTTAATTCATATTATAATCACCCCATAAATTCTCACATTTATTAAATTTTTAATCTATTTAGTAGAGTTAAGAGTAGTTGGGGTTTCCCCCCACCCCATTTCTATCATCTATATAATAAACAATCAACCTAATTTCAACACTTAGTGTTCACTCCTCATGGGAATGATACTTTGCACACACTTTATTCCTTGACATAATTGTGTACTCTTGAACATATGATTTATCCTGCATCACATCAGTGAATTCTTAGGAGGATCCCATGTAAGAAATTCATTTATAAATCTTTTCCTATATCATAGATTTATCTCTAGCTGGCCCTAGGGTAACCCTCTTTCAATGCTTAGTTCAACCATTATTTAGAAGATCTAAGTGCTAAGTTTAAGCAATATATCCATAGCATTGAATTCCTTATTATTATTATTATTATTATTATTATTATTATTATTATTATTATTATTATTATTATTATTACTAATAAGACTCTAATAATTGGTTTGACAATCCACAAATTCAATGAAAAAATTGACTCATGATTGAGTCAAAGGTGCCAACCTATCCTTATCCCATTTAGGTCCTTAACTAGGTATCTACCACTCACAACCAAATTACTCAATTACTCCAAATATTCAACATTAAAATGTTCCCAACATGGTTAAGAATCAAATAACCATTATATCCATTAAACATATGTGTGGTTGGCCAAAAGATCAAGAAAGTCAAATCTAGCCTAATCTAGATAAACTTTTAAGTTCAAGTTGAAGTCAAGTAACATGGACCTCATATTGACCATTTAACTTTAGATTAAACATATGCCAATACAATAAAAAATTCTAAAACAACCATTAGAATCATAAATTAGATCAATTGAATGCAAGTTAATCTGATTGACCTTGGTTGCCCCAATCGAGTCAATATAATGAAATTGACAATAATCTTGAAATTGATTTTGATTGGTTGGACATACAAACTCCTCTTAATACCCCAGACATGGCTTAAGCATCACTAAGCTCCCTTGACCCAAGTTTAATTAGCCAAAGGCCCATATCCATCTTTGGTGGTTGGTAGACCAAGCTAAATATGATATCCACCTAATTCTTGAGAGTGATTATAGCCAAGGATGTTATTAAAAATGCTCATTACAACTCATATTGATTTCACCTCTTAAAGGTGGTCAATTTGAGTAAATGGGATAAATGGTCCCTTTTTTTTCCTAAATGGGAATACTTATAATTATAATGGAATTATGTGCATCAAATGATTAAATCATTTTAAATCCTTAAAAAAGTAATTTTAGCTATGGATCTTAGGAATAATTTTTTTGTTAAGTTTGCACCTTTGTATATCACTATTGTATTTGGTAATAATACACCTTGTGGTGTATAGATTAATATTTTGTTAAATGCTCTTTATATTTTCATATATGTACATCAATCATCATGATGATTATTATAAGTATAGGATATAGAAGTAGGATCAAATTGTAGATAAGTACCAATAAGTTTGAGGTGTCTTTTTGTCTTATAATGTATCTATATATAAAGTAAGAAATGAGCTCACAAAATTCAAAAAAATTGCTAAAATTGAATATTAATCTTAATTCATCTATAATTAAAAAAATTCATTTGAATTCATGCTTATAAATTGTTTTGTCATTTTATGAAGCTTCGGACGATCTTGAATTCTTGTTACCCATTTTGATAAATTTATTTTTTTTATTTTAATTAAATTTAATTATTATATATACATATATATTCCTTCATTTATTTATGTGATTTAAGCCATAATTTAACATTTATCATGTCCATCTTTGTGAAATATTTTGGTTGACACTTTTATGTTTATTTCAGGTTTTAAATTATTTTTTGTTCATTTAATGATTGGCCTTTATCATAATATCATTATCTATAAATTTAAATATCTTTAGTTTAAATTAAATCTTAATATGTAATTAGTTTTTTAAAAGAAATTAAGTTATTTTTTTGACTTTGAGTGGTCGAATATTACATCTCTAAAATATTTCATGATTTGATTGGATTCAATAATTCAAAATTTGAATTATCCCATCCTTCACTCATTTATTAAATTAAAATTTTTAAAAAAATTAATTTAAATTAAATCAATTGATTTTTATTTAATTCCTTCAGATTTTTCTTTGTATGGGCTGACCCTATTGAATTGATTAAGTGCTAGAAATTCAAGTCATATATCTCTCTCCACTCTCTCAAAAAATTAAAAAAATCATAGCTCTTCTCTTTAAAATATTCGAAGATATCTCCAATTGTCTTTCAACGATTTCAAGCAAAAAACTTCAAATTCAATGAAGAGTTCAACGCAAAAATTCTTTGGTAGAAAGATCTCTTGCATAATTATTCAAATTTTGTAAGCAAACCCATCCAAATATTTTAGTTCTATTTTATTTATTTATTTATTTTTTTGCATACAAAATTTTAGTTTGGAAATTTTATGATTGTATAATATATGTTTGTTTGAAAAATAATTTTGTCGTTGATTGGTCTTATTTTGCATAAACTTCAAATCTCTTGACGAAAGTTTTTATAAGATTGTTATTTAAATATTTCTTCCAAATCTCATTTATCATTTCACTTTGAAACAAATTTTTTTTTTTTTGGTTGAATATTTGTTGGAGAAAAGACAAGTTCTTGAATGGTAAAATTTTCTGAAATATTATTATTACTTTTTAAATATTGTTTGCATATCATACTAAATATCTTCATACTAAAATTTATCATTGAGGATCATTCATGTGAATGTTGTTGATTTTGCATTGAAAAATTTTATTTTCTCAAACTAATTTTTCAAATAATTATATTCACATATAACTATTTTATATTGATTCATAATAAACAAAATTTTAATAGTAAAAATTTATATTACATTTTGATTAAGTTTTATTTAATTTAATTTAATTTAATTTTCTAGAATTTTATTTGACAAGCATTTAAAATCATTGAAACAATCCCAACAAAATATTTTATTATTTCTCAAAAATATATTCACTATTTAATCATTTTATTAATTTTTTATAAAATAATAAATGCTTATTTGCTAGAATTATTGGTGTACGTTTGCTAAAATTTCATTTAAGGCTATTTTTGTTAAACTACTTTTTAAAAAAAATTCTATATCATATGGTGCTTGGTTTTAAAATTAACTTATAAATGGTGCAAAGTTTATTTTTCAATTTATAGCATAGCTAGTTTATCATTTACATCAAATCATTTATTATTGCATATTTCAAGGCTTCATTTCACAAAATCATTTTTCTACACATAAAATTTGTGTGCTCAATCATTTACTAATTTATTTTTGATATATTGTAAAGGTGATCAAATCATTGTATTTGTAAGATCAACAAATTTGGTTGAATGATTGCAAAATATTATTAAATCTGTTAGAGGGTAGATAAAATGTTTTTTTATTATTGTATTCTTGATTGGGTTATACTCACCTCATTGTAGGAGGTATATTATTGTTGTTAGAGGTGTACATGTTCAATCTAGGAGAGAATGATCTGCAATTTTTTCGTTTAATTAGTGGAATCATTGTCGAGGTGGCTGCTAGGCATGGACATAAGTAACTTTTTTAGGTTTGGTTATGTAAAAATATTTTGTGTGATATATCTTTTTGTTGTACTTACTTTATGGTTGTTGCAATTATTATGAATATAAATAAGTTTAATTTTTTTATGATTTTCAATTTATTCCCTCTCATTGGTGCCATAATCACACCACATTTTCTAGTTCAACCTATGTTGATTTGACCATTTCAAATAGGTCAAATTGACTAATTGCCAAAGTACTCCATATCATAAATGGAATGAAATATTGATTTTTGGTTGATTATTCATAATCCGACAACTCTTACTCTTTAATAACCTATGCTCCTAGTTAGGCTAACATGTATTATACACCATTAATGAGAAAGTTAAGAAAGCTATACATGGGTCAATGGCATATAGCCAATTTATATCTAACATAAACACTAGATTCAATTTCTCAACTACCTACATAATTTTCCATAGCTCCACCTGGTAAGGAGCTATAGTTAGTCTTAGGTTAACCATGGTTTAACCATGAATATGCTTGATCAAATGGCCATTACATGGCACAATGCTTTATATGGGGGAAAGAGATTGGATTCACCTTCCCTAAGCTAAGACAATGAGTTTATTCCAATTCCCAACCACCCATACCCCTAAGGCAAGCTCAACCATCACAATTTTCTCAAATAAGACAAAAACTTAATCCACTCAACAGTTTAGCCCTGCTTAAGCCAATTCCAAAGAGGTTTTCAGTATATTTTAGCTACAAAAGCTTCTCCAATCAAGAAAAGCAAGCTCCAACCACTAGCAAGGTAACTAATCTTAAACCCTCTTCTCCCCTCTCTTCGTCTTGGTCTTCCTAATGTGCCATGCATTCATTTTCCTTAAGCTCCCTTAAGCATTTGAGTGAAGTAGTTCTCCAAAAATGACTTCAAATAGAAGAATTTAAATGCATTAATCTTGGGTCACGTTGAGTTGAGCCCAATAATTTTTCTTATGAAATCCGAGTGAAAGGTTAAACATATTTCTACAGTCATTGGATGGGTTTTAAATAGATTCCAATTGATAAGATTGAGTTGAACTATACACTTATCCAAACCATGAGTATTTTTAGAGTTTTTGTACGTATTTTTGCTCTAAATATATTACTAAACAAATTTATTTAGAATATTTTACCATAGATATTTCTCTTTAACAAAAATATAGGAAAAATACCATCATCTAAATATTCATGAAATTTTTATGTTTTTTTTTTAAAAAATTTCATTGTTTTAATTATTTAAAGCCCTTAATGAAATGAAAAAAATTCTTATATTTGTTGAGAAGATGTTAAATGACCTTATAAGCATCTCATAATAATCATAAGATTAGTTGAATATAAGCATAAAAGTTATGGTTTTTATAAGCTAAAAAATTATTGTTTAAAGATGATAGTAATTAATTTAAACCCGCAAAATTTTAGAAATTTCAAGGCACATTTTTATATAATTATGTACTACTAATAAAATTTATCAAAATTTTTTACATGAATCGATTTAGCAAACAAATTAAAAATAGAATAATTTCTATTTTTAATTTTATAAAAGTACTTGATGCCTGAAATTCCAAAAAAATTATGATGAGTGCTTTATGTCTTATGACATTCTCTAAAATTTTATGAAATTGGATATATATTATCTAAAAATTTTTTATTAAATATTCCTTTTCTGTAAAAAAATTACCATCTTGCTTGTGGAGAGCCCATATTTAAATCTAGTTCCTAGTAAGTAGATTATGTTATTCTTAAGCTAATTTGACTTATTGAGAACCATCTCATACTTTTTTTTTATATTTTTATTGATGAGAATGTGGTGTTTAAAGTTGCATCATCGTAGGAACACTACATGGAATTTAGAAGGTACTTATTCAAATGATCGAGTATGACATCAAAGAATAGAATACTATCTCGAAAGATAGAAGTATCATCCTACGATGGACTCAATCACCTAATAAGGACTCCTAAGGCCGATGGATCTATGTGTACGAGAGATCTTTCCCTTGCATAATTTATTTTAATCTACGTTACAAGTTACCTACAAGGGCAATCCTGAATTAATTACATCTTAAAAGATAGGGGCTCTTAAGAAAACACTCAATTAAAGTATTCAATCATCATATTTATGGATTTCAATGATTATAATCAAAGGATTGCTTAATTTGGAGAATCAAGTGAAAAGTTCTCAAATAAGAATAGTTCTTGTCAAAAGCCAAGGGGAATAAGTAGGGAGTATTTGAATACGGTAGTAAACACTCAAGTTTATCTTACAGTTGGGTTTTATATATTTAAAGGGAGATTTATGATGTTTGAGATGATCATTTATTAGAATACTAGGATTTATATCTCAACAAAATAAGATTGTAAAATGCCTAGGAGAAGAGAACTTATCCCCATAACAATAGAGAAATGGGTAGCCACATATCTTAGAATTATAGTGCTTTAACACAAGCTAGAAGCTTGACTTACTTTCACTTGGAGAAGTGAGATGGATTTGTACACTCTTACCCAAAATGTGAAATTATCCTGACACTTCTAAACTTATAACTACCTAGAAGAGCCTCCAACTGACACCACCTATGCTTTAAATCCATGTGGATAAGCCTCATGGAAGTACAAGATGGTTAGACTATTATTATTTAGAAAAATGACTTAAGAGCCTAAACTCACTTCTTAGAATTCTAAGATTATGATTGACATAATAATGGTTCTAACTAATGCAATAAGATTTTAACTTTTAAGTATTTTAGATACAAAATTTATTTAAAGGATTTGGGTATGCAATTATGCTTTATAATAAGATGTTGTTATAAGGAGGTTATGGGCTAAATTAAAAGAAAAGGTAGGCTTTTTTCAGAAAAAGTGGTCATCTTCACAAGTCAAATGCTCCTTTATGTGCAATGGGAGAAGAGCCCAATTCAAGGAAGAATGAAAATAATATGAAATCATAATTCATAAATTTTAAGGGAGTTTCTAGTTTCTTTTGGTAATTTCACCATTGACGTTAACAGAATGGAGTTATGAGTTGTATTACTTTAATTTGAGTTGATTTATTAATATTGGTTAAAAAGTAGTTTTATCTTAGGATCCTACTATACAAACCATGCTTTCATAACACTAGTATACAATCACAAAAAGAACATATAAAAGCATACTATTCTATTGTGCACCCTAAATAAACACACCAAAACACAACAAATTAATTAAAGAGATAGGCTGATGCAAGTAGGATCTGCTATACATCCTAGAAGAAAAGAGTAAAAATGGGCGTAAAGCATTACACTTAAACAACCCAGCATTAGCTAAATATTACATAAAATAAAGCTAATGGGGTCTTCATATCTTCAATTTCAAATGTTGGACACCTTAGATTCCACAAGGCCTCCCAGGTCAAATGCCTTTAGCCACTATTCATCTTATATCCCATGACTCTAATCCTACTCTATTATAAATTATATTTTAAAAGTAAAGTAAAATTTTAACTACACTTACAAAGCGAGGTTAGCTAAAATGCACATACACCAAAGTGGCTATATTCCATACAAAGGGCTTGACTAACTTGTGTCCAAGCTCATCTATCCTAATGGATTATACTCGACAGAATATAGCACTTACAAGTAAAATTTGTTAATTTTAAACTTATTACAACATCATCTTAATATTGAGGACAACCCTTATAAAAATAATGTTAGTTTAATATTGCCTTAACATGTAGTCTATGAGCATACATCTAACATCTAGTCTAAAACATTTTTTTTATAAAGCAACAAATTAATCTATAACAAAGTACCATCCTAACTTAATATTTGTATCTATGGATTATTAATCTAAAGTTTGTGCTGAGGCTACTGTGGTATGACAAAGTTAGGATTTAATATTTGAGTTGCACTATATGATCGAAGATTTAATTTCTTAGTAGGGATGATCATGATTCACATGATTAGTACTTTAGATATATATTTTAAATTATGGATTTAGCTCTTAATACAAGTTGGTCTTAATGTTTTGAAGAGCATGAAAAGCTATAGATTCTGTTTGCGTGGTGCCCATTCCTTTTCAACACCTTAATCCTATGTTAGATCTAAAGAGGTAAATTTTATATCTTTTAATTATCTTAATGAAGCATTATGTTATGATTAAATCCTACATTTGAATTAAGTCTAAATAAAGTTATTGTCATGTGAGAGACATCTTAGGAACAATAGGCATAAGCTCCAATTCTCTTTATGACACATAGTCAACTTTCCTCATCACTTTAATATTTTTAAATATCCTTTTTATTAATTTTTAATTATTAAAATACTTTAATATATTTAAATATCATTTAGAGATGTTTCACTCAAGCATGCATGTATGCATGTGTTTCTCATTTTTTACATTAATTAAAATTTAGATAAGTAATATATGGATATGTATGTATTTTATACAAGAAAATTAAACACATGTATATATGAGTATACATACTACTATGCATTTGCAAGTATGTGTCATTATTAAACTATAAGGTCGAGGTATTAAGACATTTTTTGACCAATAGCCCCATCCCTCAGTGTCTAGCTATATACTTGCTAGCTATGTACATGTATGCATAAACATGTATACAAATGAATGTGTTATTTTCAAGAAATAGTAATCAATAAGTTTTTTAAAATAATTTAATCTACATATGCATCATTCTCTTAAGTATGTGCCATTATTAAACTAGGGAGTTGAGATATCAAAGTCCTCCTTCGAACCAATATCCCTGCTCCCCTGGGTGTCCAGACTACATACTTTAGAGGTCGAATCGGTGATACATATGGCAATCATATATATATAAACTTAAAAGTTGAAATTTTTAAACATGAATGCATCAAAATATAGTCAAACGCACATACATAAGTCGATAAAGAGGAATGACTAACTTCACAAAGCAATTTACTTCAACTATCAATCCACAAACAAATCACATTAGTATAACACCACTTAAATCTAATTAAGTTTTTTTACTTAAGGTATTTTAATCAAGGTTATTTAAATACATTTGAGGGGATTATACACTCTAAGATTATTGCACAACCCTCTCAATTCAGTAAGTGATTTAAAAGTTAGATAAATAACTTTTATGATTTAATTATGGTTTAATTATAATTTACTGTAATTAAGCTCAAAGAAACTCAAAAATTTAATTAGACATAAAATATAAGTCTAAATTTTTTGAAAAATTTACAGGGCATGCATTAATATAAATAAAGTAGATCCTAAAAATTCTAAAGCATTTGGGCATATACTTTATGACTTATTTGATAAATGAGAAAAATTTCAAATCATTAATTACACTCAAAATACTTTAAACCAGTTAAGGCATTTTATTTCATTAAAAATCTCTTTGTTAGCTAAGCACAAAGATTGGCTGATCACAATTTTTTTGAGATATACACAATTCGTTAAGAATTATTTAAGTCCTTGTCCATTTAATGAATTATTAATTCCTAATTAATCTTAGTAATGGTGATTTTAAATTTTAATGGTAGTCATAGTAATGGTGATTTTGAATTTTAATGATAGTCGTAGATCTTGATAAACTTTCTTAAGTATCATTATGTTATACAATTGTAATTATGCATTTAAAAATAAAATATATAATTTTTAGAATTTTTTAATTATTAAGTAAATTTGATGATTAAGTGCTCTAAAATTCATAAAAATTTTATGAGAATTGTACACTGATCTGATTAACTTGCCATAAAAGTTCAATTGATTAAGCATGTATTTTAGGATTAATAAAAAAAATTATCTTTTTTGATAATTTCTAAATTATTCTAAAAATACTTCACAAATTTAGATTTAAATTTTTTTTTTGGGGATTCCTCTTTGAAATATGCATTGAGAGAGGAGTCATTTCTCATTTTTGGCTTAATGGTTAATGTGTTATGAATTTTTGAAGTTCAAACTCAATAGACTTATTAATTAAAATTTTAATTTCTTATTAAGCCATAATTAAGTGATTTTTGAGATTTTATCCAATCCAAAGAGTCTAATTGATTTTTATGAAGTCCTTGATATAAGTAAAAATATTTTCAATCATTTTCATATATTTTTATAATTTTAAAAATTTTAAATTGATTATTTTATCTAAATTATTCTAAAGTGCCCCTAAAATCATATCTTTTGATCTAGGGGTCTGATTGAATTAAAATTTTTATGGTTAGTAGATATTGGAAATAAGTTGTTAACTTTAAAATTTTAACTACATTTGAGTAGTATTTTAGGAGCTATTAAAAATTTATCCTTTTTGATAATTTTTACATTAATCATGAAATATTTAATAAAATATAAAGATTTTAATTTTGTTGGATCCCTCTCTGAAATATGCATCGATTGAGGGGTTACTCGTATTTTTTAGTAAAGTGGTTGATTTATTATGAATTTTAGATTTTTAGATTTGGGCATATACTTTATGACTTAAAATTTAATAAGTCCTAAACTAGAGGCTCATTTGCCTTGCTATTTTTATGGTAGGTGGGGATTTATAGCAAGCTCAATCCTTGAAAATTTTAGCTTAACTAGTTTAGTATTTTGGAACTAATTAATAAATTATTATTTTAATAATTTTGAAATTTATCTCGAAATACACAACAAATTTTGATGATTTTGAGTTCATTGAATTTCCTTAAAAAAATAAATCCATATAGAGCTTATTTGTAATTTTAGTTAAGTAATTTTATTTCTATGATTTTTTTTAATTTTCAGCAATTTTTTTGTCAATTTTAGATAAAAAATCCACCTAATTTTCTACTTATACCAGTCCAAATTGACATGGAATTCCTCTATGTGTTTGGACACTTGATTGGGACATCTATAAACGACATAGATTTGGTGGGAGATAATTAGATCTGGACCATCTAATTTTTTAGATCGAATGGTCTAGATCAAAATGGGTTTATAATGAATCAAAAATAGGAATCTAATTATGATCATCTTCTAATCAAGTAGAATGGATGAATCCAAGCTTGACTTCCTCGGAGAGAGGCAGACCAAGGTGGGAGGGGTGGACGAAATCCATCCCAAAGTCATGGGTGTTCATTATTTTTTACTATCTTTGCTAGAAATTGCTTCTTTTCACATTGGGAGGTTCAAAATAAAAAGATCAAATTGCATCACATTTTTTGCAAACATCAAACCTATAGCTTGCAAATGAGATTTGAAATTTACCTTGCTCAAGCTAATATTGAATGGATTTCTTGATTCGGAGATGATTCTTGGGCTGAGATGAACCTTAAGAATTAATTTTCCCACTTGCCTTCCTTCGGATTGCTACAACCACCAAGTGTCATCACCTCTTTATTAGAATCTACCTAGTTTTGGTGTTTTGTGTGTAAGAAGAGGGGAATGAATATTTTTTACTTCTTGGGAGATGAAGAAGATTTTTTTTTATCCCAAAAAGAGAGGTTTTGAGCCTCTTTTATTCCCCTCTTTATGGTTGGCCGAAAATCATCATGGGAGGGTGATATGGTGGTGTATTCATTGATGGTGGGCAACTTGCATTCTTGGTGTGTGGTGGTTGGTGACTAAAATCACTCCAAGATAAACAAATGGAGTGATGTGAGGAGATGGTGTGTTTTGGAGCTTTGCACTTGTTCTTCCTTCTACTCCCCCACCTTTGACATCTCTTCCCTCTCTCCAAGGCTAAAGTATCAACTCATACATATAAATATTGGGTGAGGCTGGTGTGCATGAGCTTGGTTTGGGTTTCATGTGAGGTACTTTATGTTTTGGTTAGCATGGGTTAACCCATTTTGGTTTGAGTTGGGCCAAACGTTTGGTTTAATCAATTTGGATTTATATTGTTCTTTAATTATGTTTAATATGTTATTTAAGGTTGTTAAGTTTAATTGATTATAATTGATTTGGGTTTATTTTGGATTTAACCTAAATTGCCTGTCGAGTTAATTTGGGTTCATTAGCAAAATTGGACTAAAAGATGGTTGGATTTTGTTTAATTAAGTGCCCTAAGTGATTTTCAATGATTAATTAGTTTAATTTCAATTTATATTGATTTTAATTTAGTATAGCACATATAGGATGATTTGGGTCAGTTCGAGTGAAGTTGACCAATTAACCATATTAGGCCTAAGAGGCTGTTGGATCATGTTCAAATGCTAATTAGAAACATATAAGAGTAATTTATTTTATTCAATTTAGCTTGGATTGGATTTTGGCTAAACATGATTCATGTTGGCCAAATTAGGTCAAATTGGATATACCAACTTGGTCAAATTAGACAAATTGACCAAATTGAGTTTAGTTGATCATTATTGATGTAGAACATCATGAGGATCCAAAAATTAGAGTTCAAGGTTTATTTACAAGATGTCAAGCTAAAGCCCAAGAAAATTCAAGAAAGAAGGAGGCTTAGCCAATTAGCCTGCTAAGGCCCATTTTATGATTTCATCTTTTTTATTTATGTAATTTTTAATTTTCTTCTAAAAACTCAATGTTTGAAATTTTGCATTTAAAAATTCAAAGCATGACTTGTGAGGTGGTTGAATCGACATAAAATAATAGCATGTGAAATGGGTGGATGTCATAAAATAATAAAGCAATTTAATACTTGACATTAATGTGGCCACCCACCTTTCCCTCTATGTTTTGAATTCTTTTCTTTCGAAAGATGCTTGTAATGGCTATAAATAGCCCCCTTTACTAGAATGAAGAAGATATTTTGGAAAATACAAATTATTTGAGTTATTTTTGTGATTTGAGAGCTTGGTGGCCAAACCTTGGCAATCCTTGGTGGGAACTCTAGTTATCCAACATATCATCTTTTCTCATCTCCAATACCCAAGTTCTCTCAATCTCATCCAAAGAAAGAACGCCCACCTTCATTGGTATTAGGCGAAGCACGGAAGGAGCAAATTTGGTCAAAAGTTTACTTCAACAAAGGGAGCATCTTAAGTGGTGGACCTATCTTCAAACTTTTATTAATATTGAAGATATTCTATAATATGAAGGACTTGGCAAACCTCCACTTGTTCGTCTAACTCATTAGCATGAGATATAGCACGAACTTCCAAAAGGCCTTTTCTTTGAAGTTGACTATACGAGGAAGCACCCATTAATCCAACTTGAACATCATTTTCTAGTTCGTTGGAAGAATAAGCCACCTGCTGAAGACACATGGTTGACCCATACCGATTTGGAGACTTTAGCACCACAATTAGTAGAAGACTTCTTAAATTTCAACTCTGAGCAAAGTTCAATTGAGCTCTCGGGAGTTGATGTAGAACATCATGAGGATCCAAAAATTAGAGCTCAAGATTCATTTACAAGATCTTAAGCTAAAGCCCAAGAAAATTCAAGTAAGAAGAAGGCTTCTTAAGGCCCATTTTATGATTTCATCTTTTTTATTTATGTAATTTTAATTTTTATCTAGAAACTCCATGTTTGAAATTTTACATTTAAAAATTCAAAGTATGACATGTGAGGTGATTGAATCCACATAAAATAATAACATGTGAAATGGATGGATGTCTAATAAAGTAATTTAATGCTTGACATTAATGTGGTCACCTACATTTCCCTCCATATTTTTAATTCTTTTCTTTTGAAAGATTCTTGTAATGGCTATAAATAGCCCCCTTTACTAGATTGAAGGAGATATTTTGGCAATTACAAATTATTTGAGTTATTTTTGTGGTTTGAAAGCTTGGTGGCCAAACCATGGAAATCCTTGATGGGAACACTAGTTATCCAACATATCATCTTTCCTCACCTCCAATACCCAAGTTCTCTCAATCTTACCAAAAGAAAAAACAATTATATTATGTTCAAAAATTAATTTTATGTATTTTAGAATAATTGGATTGGGTCAATTTAAATTAGAATCAGATTGAATTTGATTTTGTCCCTATAAGTCTTAATTAGGCTATCTTGGTCTAAATTAGTTTTAATAGAATTCGATCTTATTATACCTTAATCAAGCTCAATTAAGGTTTCAAATAATTTAGGTAGGTTAAATTTCAGAAGGCTTGGGTTTAGCCTCAAGTCTGATCAATTAAGCTGATTGGTCAAATTAGACCTCAATTGGGTTGGTTTATGTTTTTGTTGTTGTTGTTGTTGTTGTTTTTGTCATGTAATCTATCTGCTGAAATCAATTTGGATTCAGTTAAGGTTTGGCTCAAGGTGAACTAAATGGGTCAAATGGGATAATTTATGCTAAGTGGGCTAATTAGCTCATTGAAAACCAAGTGTGTTTAATTTGTGCCTGGGTTTGTGTTTGAGGTTAAGATAAGTTTGAAATCAATTTAGCTTAGTGTGTAAGGGTTTGAATTAATTTGGGCTAAGCGAGGTCCACTCATCCAATCAAGATCTGAACCTAGGATCGACCAAGTCTTTGAGTTTAGGTTTGGGTATCTTCTTAATCACTAGAAGTGGCCTAACACTAAGTGAGGAAGTTCTTGTGTCAAGATGGAAACCTATGTCTAAATTTGACCAATCAGCTTTAAAGTACAAACTTTAAAGTACGTGTCATTATATCTTAATAAAGATGAGTTCTTTAAGAATACTCTTACTAAAGCTCCCTAGATTTAGGACATGCTTTAGCTCTTACTAAAGCTCCCTAGATTTAGGATCTGAGATAGCATTTTTCTTCGAGATACAAGCATAGATCCTCACCTCTTAGGCATTCCCCTAACCTTATGTTGGTGGATTATAAGCCCTAGCAATCTAATAAAAATTTAACTCAAAACATATAAATCTCCTCACTTTCAAAATTATAAAGCCTAACTATATGATAGATTGGAATGCTCACCGGGGTTCTTAGTATCATGAGCATTTCCTACTCATCTCTCTTGGCTTTCAAAATAAGTCTTCTCCTTAATCTTTCCCATTTGATCTTCCAATATAACCAATTTATTGATAGTCTTAACTTTGAAATATTTGGAGATAATAATATTCTATTTTAATCAAGAGTATTCCTAAGAAACTCATCTTCATTAGGATATAATTAACACTACAACTTTAAAGTATGTGTCATTATTAGACTAGAAAAGTGAGGTAATCAAATACTCCCTTAGGACTACTTAAAGTTTTGCACTCCTGAGATATCAAAACTATAAACCTTCCAAGTATGTAGATCATATATATATATATATATATATATATATATATATATATATATATATATATATATATATATATATATATATATATATATATATAAATTAAATTTATATTTATTAAGATTAATTTGGATTTACACTAATAAATATTTTTTATTATTTTAAAAATGATTTAAAAATTGACTAGTGTTAATAGCACACTATTAATTCAAAACATGCAATTAAATAAAATCCTTCATTTTTTTTTGAAATATGGATGCATAAAAGATTTGAAACACAAATTTATAGAATGATTGAAGCAAAACAATTAAATATCACTAAATAACTCCTTTAAATCATTAAGTCTTAAGGTCATTCATATGAAGATAAGAAAACTTAAACCTAATCAAGTTCATCAAGCATTAATTTTAAAATTTAAGTTATTTAAGTTTAATGAAGAAATAAGCATCTAAAATTATCTCTTAATTCATTTTTGTTCATTAAGTTGTTGAAAAGGAATTTAAATAATTTTTATGAATTAATTAAGTTTAAATAATTATTTTAATCAATTAAGCCCAAAAAAGCCCAAAAAAATTTGATTAATCCCTAAATATAAATCCAAAAATTATGATAAAATTATTGAACATATATAAATCTAAAATAAACATCTTCTAAAAGTTCTAATGCAATTAAGCTTATACTTAAAGATTAAGTGAAGAAATGGTGGAAACCCAAAATCATCAATTACACTCAAAATATCCTAAACTAATTGGGGAATTTGATTTCATTGAAAACCTCTTTGTTAGCTGAGCATAAAGAGGGGTTGGTCATAATTTTTAAGAGCACTAGACTAATTATTATGATTTTTTGAGTTCTAGGGCAATTAATGATTTAATTAATTAATAAAACCCCCTCAATGATGATTTTTTGAAATAATTAGGATTCGTGGTCCTAATTTATTTTCCTAGTCACCATTATTATTCAAAAATATATTTAAATTCCCATGTCGATTTTCAAAATTTCAAAATTATATTAATTTATTAAAAGCATAAAATGGCCATTTAGAGTTTGAAATCTGATATCTCAAATTACCCAACAAATTAGCTTTAAAATAATTATGGGGGCATGTGTCATTCCATGGAACAATCATCCAAAGTTTCAAGTCTATTAGCCAAGTAATTATGGCTTAATTTCACTAATTAAAAAGAATTTCAAATCTTAATTAGTCTATATACACTGAATAAAATTTGGGGCTTTTTTTTTTATGAGATTCTCCTCTCTTTAAGCTTTTAATGGAGGGTTAATTTATATTTTTTTAGATTTTTTAATAAATAGATTTATTTTAATTCTAGACACTTAATTGGAATTCTAAATTTAATTAATCAATTTACACAGCCGACACCACATTAACACTGACATGGCAACGTTTTCTATGTGACACCACATGGTTCATTACTTAAAGCATCCCACTTGGCACACTGAATTAATGGTGGCAGATGCGATTTCTTCTCAGCTGTTCAATCATGAATTGAATGATCGAGATTAATCTTGTAGTTTAAATCATATTAAATAAAATTGTTTAACATGAGTAATCATGATCATCTATTCTAATCACACAAAATGGACAACGGATGATCCGTCATTAACCTCCTATGAGAGACGAACATCGTTCATCTTTCACCATATGATCCTAGCTTATCAAAGCTCCTTCGATGGTGAATTTGATTTTAAATGACCATGGAGTGATTATAAAGAGGATTCTATGCATCATAAAAAATTTACGGTTTAAAAAATTTACTTTACGAGCTAAAGATTGAGATAACTTCACCTAGTATTGACGAATTCATGAGTTGCCTCCCCATTGCTCTATGGACCAAATGATGGCATGAATCTAACTGGACTTGGTCTAGGGATGTCTTTCGGTGTTCTAATTGAATGGTTCTTAATTCATTTTGACTCACCAAAGCTATCAAAAAGTGTAGGAAGAGTTAATTTGGTTTTAGTGGAGTTTTGATGAAGTTGGATATGAAGGATGCTTTGGTAATGGGATAGCTTGGTCTCACCATCGAGGAGGGGTGCTCATGGGACATTAGGAACCCAAGGGACTGAGTCTAGGATTGTGAGAAAGGTCTGTGCTCAATTTAAATGAGAGAGGTAGTGTATACCCTCCTCCTTAAGTGAACCAACCAAAGAGGTTGGTTTAGGTCATGGCAGCCGGCTATTCGTGGTGGTCAAAAAAGATAAGGGACTAAAGAGGTTGGATTACTTCAATGCATGCTAAGGTGGCTGCCCAAGAAAAAAAGGAGGGGGTTAGACCTTCCTATTTTAGATTTTTGTCTCATATGGGTGGCTTAGTTTACTTGGTTTGGCCTGAACCAGGTTCACCTTGGGTTGGGTCCACTTGGGTTCTAGCGGGGACGTAAGGATGAGCCATGCCAAGTTTGATTAAGTTTGGACTTGGTTTGGTTGGGTTTGGCTCAATTGGATCTATATAGGTCAATTTGGGTTCATTGAGTTAGGTTGACCAATTGACCAAATTGGGTCAAAGGGGTTATTAAATTAAGTTCAAACGAGGATTTACAACTTATAGGTGCAATTGATTTGATTTAATTTAGATTAGATTTGAATTTGGCTCAAATGGGTTCAAATGGGCTAAATGGGTTAAGATGACCAATTTGGTCAAATTGATCAAATTAGATTGAATGGGAGGTTAATTCATGTTTGATTAATCATTTAAAGATGACTGAAGGCTTTGAATTAAATTAATTTTATTTAAATTGAATTTTAGTTTAATTTAGCCCGTTAGGTCAAATTGGGCTAAATGGGTCAATTATGTTAGGTTGATCAAATTGGCTTCAATTGATGATTGAAAGTGTTTAAAAATAAATTTAAGAATAATTTTAGGCATAGGTTCAATCAAAATTTTCTTGGATCAAGATTAGGATCAATTTAACCCTTTAGGTCAAATTGAGTCAACTTGAGTTTTAGGCTAAATTGGTTCATTTGGGTTCAATTATTTGCAATTCGGTGATTTTCCATGATCAATGTTCATTTTGGAAGTTATTAGATTGATTGATTTGGTGTAATTTAGGTTGGATCAAGATTTTATTCAATTTGAGCATTTAGGCTAAATTGGGTCAAGTGTGTTAATTGGCTTGATTATGTTAATTAGAATCAATTGAGGATTGAAATATGATAAATAATTAAATTAGAGGTGATTGATGATTTTGATTGAATCAAATTTGGATTGAATTGAGTTTTGATTTAATTTAGACTTTAGGCCAAATTTGATTGATCAATCAATTGTTGATCAATCAAAAAATGCTTTTGTAAACCTCCATGCCATCTTTTAGGATGTTTAAGGAGTTGCTCTTCATGAGATTGATATATATTCAACCATATTTCTCTAAGATTATATTAGGTTTATTTAGATTTGGGTTCTACTTCATATTTTTAAGCTTCTATAGTTAATTACCCTCTTCTTGTAATATGAGAGCACTCTGAATAAGGTTGAAAATTGATATATCTCTTTGATATAAATCATTGTCTAGTGGTGTGGTGTGGATGGCTATCTAAGGGAAATAAGATGGTAGTATCGATCAAGATCCCAAGGTTCCATCATCCTGGGACTACCATTATTCCAATCTACCAACATCGAGGGTTACTAGCCGTAATGTCCGTGGAGTCTAGTAGTAGTCATGGGTTGCTTCATCTCAAATATCTCGATATACTAGAGTTTTTATGTAAGTTAAAAGTTTGCATGATGAACATATAAATTAGGCTTACATCCCTTGGTAATGCCATAAATTATAAGGAAGTTTGCAAGATGAACAAAGGACTACACTTATGTCCATTGGAAAGCTAATTAGATTTTAGAAGTTAGCATGGAAAACATATAGATTGGGCTGACATCACTTGGGAATATCATAAATTGTAGGGAAGTTCACATGGAAGATATAGGACTGGGCTTACATCCATTGGAAAGCTAGCTAGATTTTAGAAGTTCACATGGAGAACATGCATATTGGGTTTACATCCCTTGGAAGGCAAGTTAGAAATATTTGTATAGCGAATGAATAGATTGGGCTTACATCCTTTAGATGGCCGAGATGTTTAAAAGTTCACATGGCGAGAATTCCATTATGGTTTAAAAGTTTATGTGGAGAATATATAGATTGGGTTTACATCCCTTGGGAATGTTAGTTACATTTTAGAAGTTCACAAGATGAACATATAGATTGGGCCACCCAAAAGGGGAGAGGTCTCACGAGGGGAACCCTCCTCAGCAACATGAGAGGCTTCCTCTACCTCCTTCACCACACACTCATAATATCTTTTGATCTTTGTGATTCTTATTATGGTGCTTGATTTTGGTGGGTGAGGCTAGATGGGAACTAGAAACGATCTCAAAGGTAGGGGAGACTATCTGAGAAGCTAAGATATCCTTCCCTTTTAGGGTAGGCCCAACCACAAAGGTGGTACTAGTCCATGCTGAGACTGCAATGGGTATAATTGGCTAAACTGGTAACACTGGAAGGGAAACCTCAACAGTCTTCCTCTTCAATAAGGGGAACTCAGAGTTAGAATATAGATTAAACTGTAGAAGTGGCTTCCTGTCTGCCACCTCCTCTCTAGTGATAGTGGTGAGGTCTAGTCCCTCACATGTGACTTTAAAATTCTCAAAGCCATGATGAGGGCGGTGGTGAGTATGCTCGATCCAGGCCAAATCCACACCAAAAGAGAATGAAAAGATCTACTTGCTGGAAGACATAATGGAAGACTAACTAAAAGAAGGGGGAAAGAGGATGGGGCTGGTATCTCTATTGCACTATTGAAAAAGAACAAGATTAGACTTTTCCTTGTTGTCGACTTGAATTGTTGATTTTGATTTTTGAATTAGAACCCTCATTCAACAAATTTGATTATGCTAAATGGGGTTCAATTGCATGTTGGAGATATTAGGAGATTTCAGGGAAGAGATTTTTGCTTCTTATTGTTGTTGGATTTTTAGTCTTTTGATTTTGAGTTGGAACCCTCATTCAACAAATTTGATTATGTTGAATGGGGTTCTTTGATTTGTTAGGGAAGTTTGGAATTTTGGAGAAGATTTTTCTTTGCTTTTATTTTGGGACTTTTATTAGAATTTGGAGATGTTGGATGAGCATTGCTTTACCAAGCTAGTGGTAAGAGGTTCTTAATTTTGTTTGGTTTATACTTTGGATAGTTTATTTAGTTGATTTTCTTTGAGCAATTTATTTGATTAATTTTCTTTTCACCTATTGGGGACTAATAGGGTTTTAAGACCTACTTGGAGTGAGGTCCTAAAACCTAAAGGATGTTGGCCACCATTGCTTAATGATTAAATAAGTGAAGTGCCAACAAAAAAAAGATAGTCTTGGGCTTATATAAAATATAAGTCCACTATCTATGCTTGGAGATAATAATTGACTACTGAAGATGGAGAGAGGAACCATCCCCAGTGAGTTGCCAGAAAAATCTATGGTGTTTTAATTTGGAGTCGTTGGACACCACATAGGCCTTAGGGGGTGTACTTATTGAAGTGATCAGGTAGCCTCAAAGGCATGCCAAAAATGAATCAAATGCGTAGTAGTAGTGGTGAGTATGGCCTGATCCAAGGCCAAATCCACACCAGACAGGAATGAGAAGATCATCTTACCGGCAGACATGATGGAAGACTGATCACAGAAGGGACAAGAAAACTGGGCTAGTATCTCTGCATTTGTTGAAATAGAATTGAATTAGACCCTTTCCTTGAACTTTTGACATGAATTGTTGACTCTTGGTTTGATTTTTGGAATTTGAACCCAATTTAACAAATTTAAGTATGCTAAGTCGGGTTCATTGTATTAGAAGATTTAAAATTTTAGGAGAGACTTTGTCATAAGATTTTGATTTTGATTTAGAACCCTCATTCAACAAATTTAGGTATGTTGAGTGGGGTTCAAATGTTTTGGAGAGACCTTTGGAGATGTATTTGTTGTATATTTTTGTTTGAAATTTAATTTTATACATCCCTTACTTAGTGAATTTAGGTGTGCTAAGTGGAGTTCAATTATATGTTTGAAAGCTTTCCATCTTAATGGTTTGATTGTTGTTGTTTGTTTGATGTGTTGATTTGATTTCAAGAGAAGAACTCTTATTTAAAAAATCTAAGTATATTTAATGGAGTTCAAAATGTGTTTGATATTTGTTTGATTTAATTTTTGAAAATGGGAACTCTTATTTGACAAATTTATGTATGTCTAATAGGGTTCAAATATATGTTTGATATTTTTTATTTTGATTTGATTTTGCTTTGGAAACAAGACTCACTTAAGAAATTTAGGTATGTTAAATGAACCTCACTTATATGCTTGTTTGTTTGTTAGGTATATGGTTTTGTTTTGACTTCAAGGATTGAATTCTCATTTAACAAATATGGGTATGCTAAATGAAATTCAAAATGTGTGTTGGATATTTTGATTTTGAAAAATGGAACTCTCATTTAACAAATATATGTATGTTAAATGGAGTTCAATTGTATTTTGTTTTGATTTTGAAAAAGGGAACCTTCACTTAACCAATTTGGGTATGCTAAGTGAAGTCCTTTTTTATGTTGATTATTTTAATTTTGGTTTGAAAAATGGGACTCTCATTTAACAAATATGGGTGTGTAAAATGGAGTTGGTTTTATTTTGAAAATATTTCGGATATCTTTGGTTTTAATTTTGAAAAGGGGACCCTCTTTTTACAAATTTAAGTATGTTAAATGGGGGTTAGTTTAATTTTTGAAAATGGATTTGAATATGTTTATGAAAAAGAGGTTTGTTATTTGATTTGATTTTGAAGAGAGGAACACTCACTTAGCAATTTTAGATATGCTAAGTGAGGTTCAATTAATTTTAAAATATTTTGATTTTGCTTTATTTGATTTTAATTTTTGAAAGAAGTCGTTTATTTAGCCAATTATATTAAGTGAAGTTCATGTGATTTTATTTCAAAAAAGGTTTTGAAATTTTTTTAAAAGAGTTTATTTATTTTATTTTAGATTCTTTTAAGGTTTTGTCAAGTATGAAATGAATCATTGCTTTACCAAGCTAGTGGTAAGAGGTTTCAAATCTTATTTGACTTATATTTAGTCATCTCCTTTCTTTAGTGAGTTTGTTTTTACCTATTGGGGGACCCAATAGGAGTCTTAGGACCTACATGAGAGTGACATCCTAAAACTTGAAGGATGCTGGCTACCTATGCTTAAGAGTGAAATGAGCAAAGGGCCAATGGAAAAAAAAGATAGTCTCAGGCTTATACAAAAATATAAGTCCACTATCGATGCTTTGAGATAATAATTGTCTACTAAAGATGGAGAGAGGAACTAATCCCCAACGGAGTGGCCAAAAAAATCTATGGTGTTTATTTTTACATATGAGGGACACCACACAGATCGTAGGGGATTCTTATTGAAGTGATCGGGTATGATATTTATTGATTTAGAGAAAGCTTATGATAAAGTTTCAAGAAATATTCTTTAAAGAGTTCTAGAAAAGAAAGGAGTTAATATCGGTTATATTCAAGTCATTAAGGACATGTATACTAGAGCTATTACTTGTGTCCAAAGACAAGGAGGATTGACAAAATATTTTCCTATTTCTATTGGATTACATCAAGGATCAACTTTAAGCCCTTATCTTTTTTTTCTTTAGTTATGGATGTTCTTACTAGGCATTTATAGAAAGATGTACCTTGGTGTATGCTTTTTGCCTATAATAATCTTCTTGTTGATAAGACTAGAGAGGGAGTCCAAGAGAAACTTGAATTATGGAGGTCAGCCTTAGAGTCTAAAGGTTTTTTGTTTAAGTAGATCTAAAACTAAATATATGGAGTGTAATTTTAGTTGTAGAAGTTTTAGTGTGATAGACATTAGGTGAACAAGTCATTAAAAAGAGTGATTTAGATATTTAGGCTCTATTATTCAAAGCGATGGTGAAATAGATGGAGGTGTTATTAGTAGAATTCAAGTTGGATGGATGAAGTGGAGGAATGCATCCGCCTATTGTGATAGAAAAGTTCCACTTAAACTTAAGGGAAAATTTTATAAGATGGGGTAGGACTTGCAATGACTTTTGCGAATGTTGGCCAATAAAAGAGAAGGATAAGACTAAGTTAAGTGTTACAAAGATGAGGATGCTCAGGTGGATGAGTGGCTTTACTCTTAGAGATAAAATGCAAAATGAGTATGTTTGGGAAAAAGTTGGCTTAGCTCCAGTGGTAGATAAGATTAGAGAGAGTCACCTTAGATGGTTTGGCCACATAAAGTGTTAGCCATCCCATGACCCAGTTAAGAGAGTAGATGCATTAGATTTGCCTTATGTTAAGAAAGGTAGAGGTAGACCTAAAAAGACTTGGTTAAGATGTATAAAAAATGATCTTAGTATACTTGAATTAAATGAGAATTTAACACATAATAGGACACAATGGAGATGAAGGATTCATGTAGTTGACCCCACTTAGTGGGATAAAGGCTTGTTATTATTGTTGTTGTTGGGTATGATATTGAGGTATGATGTACTATCTCGAAAGATAGATGAATCACCCTTCAATGGACCTAATCACCTAATAAGGACTCCTATGGCATGATGGGTCTTGAATATACTGGACATTTTCCCCTACTTTACATGGATGAATAAAGTAGGGTTTATATTAAACTTGGTTCCTAAGTTCCCTATGGAAGTAATCCTCCATACTTAATTACATCTTAGAGAATGAAATTCTCTAAGAATACTCTCGATTAAAGTAGACAATTATTATCTATAAAGATTTCAAGGTTAGACTATCAAAGGATTACTTATGTTTGAAAAGTCAAGTGAGAAAGTTCAAGGAGAAGACTTATTTTGGAATAAAGGGAGGAAGTTGGAAATGCTCATGATACTTGGAAGCCTAGTGAGCATTCTAATCTATCCTATAATTGGGCTTTATATATTTGAAAGTGAAGAGATTTATTTTTTGAGTTGAATTTTTTTGGATTGTTAGGGCTTATAATTCACCAACACAAGGTTTTGAAAATGCCTAAGAGGTGAGGATTTATGCTTGTAGCTAGAATAAAATAATTATCTTTGATCCTAAATCTAGGGAGCTTTAGTAAGAGTTAAAGCATGACCTAAATCTACAGGACATAAGGGTTTACCTCCATAAGAGAGAATAAACACGTCCGACTTCTAGACTTGCAACCGTCTAGAGTGGTCACTAGTTAACTCCTCCTACGATTTTAAAACCATGTAGGCTGGCCTTATGAATTGCAAGATAGCTAGGGTAGTTATTTAATTTGAAAGAGACTAAAGTCCTAAATCCACTCTCTAAGAGACTAGAGAATGAGTGATATGAGCATATCACTGAACCTATAAATGCAAAATCTTTTTAAATTTTATTTCATTTTTGACACACCATTTTGACAAAGGCTTTGGAATTTTTATATGCCTAAATGCAAGATGAGATAAGTTATTGGATAAATCAAAAGAGAGAGGGTGAAGCTCCATCAATAGGGGTTGCTTTCATGGGTCAAGCGATCCCAATGCATGTAAGAACAGAGGCTCTCATTTTGCAAGAGTGATTCAGGATGATATGCATGATGTAAGACATACTGCCATAAAGCTAAGGGGTTAAATCTTTTGATTACCTTATTTATGTCCTAGGCTTTATGATGAGATTGTGAGTTATTTAAAATTTAGTTATGAGTGATTAATTGGGTTGAAAAATTATTTTTATCCTAAGAGCCTAACGTATCCAGGCCACACATTAAAACACCAATCTTTTAAGGAACTAAGAAAAACATGCCATTTTTAATGCACAAACTAAATAAATCAACAATCCATTTTATAACTGCCATAAAAGAATAATAGATCGGAACATCCCAAAAGAAAAAGAAAAATACCTTTATACAACCTGAAATATGAAAGAATAATTACAATTTAAAGATGAATAAATGGTATGGGGGTCTTCATTCTTTATTTTTTTATGTTTTCCCTCCTTTGACATGGTTTGCTTGAAGGCATCACATGGCACCCCAGGATAAAGCCTTCTGGCCAATGCTCATCCTAAACCCCATAGCACTAATCTTGATTCCTACTTACAAAAGTGCACTTATATAAAAATGTGAATCTAACTATACCTACAAAATAGAGGTTAGCTTAACACACATACAAATCCCAAATAGTTATAAATTTGGACTTACACCCTACACATGGGAAACCAAGCCCACCTTCCGATTTATGGTTGGGGTTTAAGCAACCTGAAAGAAAATATTTATATTTATCTTTAAGCATCCCCTTAAGCACGATCCTTTGCAGGAAACATGATTAGGCTAAGGGCGGCCTAACATCCAGTCAATGAAGCATACACCATAACATTCAGTCTAAAATAATATAACACAAAATAAAACATTCATCACGTCATACACCATCCTAACATAGAGCTAGAAGTGGTGACTTAATTCTAATATGTGTGTTAAGGCTTGGTGTGATATGTCTTACTAAGCATTTGGGGTATAATTTTCTAAGTTTAGAAATTATTCAAGTTAACATGATGGGGGATTTCATTTGAAGTTGTTTAATTGATTTGTGAATTTTAATTTGTATTTTATCTTATTTCATGTGATTTACAGTTAACATCTAGGTGTTATAAAGAGAGGAAAGAGGAGAGCCCTCTTTCATCCCTACCTTAAGCCATTTCTAAAGCATATTAATTTAATTTAGTTCTCTTTTAATGAAGGATTATTAAATAATCTTTTAATTAATCCTAAGTTTAGAGTCACTTCAAATAATTCTATTTAACATGAAAGGCATCCTAAGATTAATCTAATTGAATTGCTACCACATGCCACAAATCAAATTCTTCTTTGCCATCACATATAACATGCACATGATTTTATTTTAAGTGTATCTATACACACAACATGTTTTAGCACACTTAGATGATGAATGTGTGTATATTTGAAGTTTATATTTTCATTTGATTGAATTATTCAATACATGTAATTTAAAAGCTCTATCCAAATTCTTATACAAAAATACATAGGGATGAAATTAAATAGGTATGTGCCATTATTAACTAAGGAAGTGAGGTAATCAAATGACCTCCTTGGGGCTAGCTAAAGTCTCGTATTCCCGGGATGTCTAAACTATATACCCATTTGCATTCAAACATATGTAAACTTATATACACGAACATAAGAAAGAAGGCTCCAAATCGCATGATTAATTAATTCAATCACTTAGCCAATCATGGATGCATGCAATTTTAATATAACAGAGGATTTCCATTCTTTAATCACATATACATACACATGTATAAAGTCATAAACAAGTGCATGCTATTGTTAATCGGGGAAGTGAGGTGATCAAATGATCTCATTGGGGCTAGCTAAAGCCTCGTATTTTCAGAATTTCTAGACTATATACTTGCTTGTTTCAATACACATGATTGTATGTATAACTAAGAGAACAAAACCATGCAAAAGATTGTATTTTTAATTGAATTATTTTGGTATATGATTTAAAGCCCTATCCAAATTATAATGTTAAAATTCATAAGAATAAAATCAAATGGATAAGTGCCTTTGTTAACCAAGGAAGTGAGGTAATCAAATGACCTCCTTAGGGCTAGCTAAAGTCTCGCATTCCTGGGATGTCCAGACTATATACCCATTACCAATTTCTCAAACTCATGAAAATTAACATATTAATAAAATAAAGAGAGCTTCACTTCATACACTTAAGCTATAAGCACATGCACCTTTTACATGTTTATAATTATCACCACTACACATATTATTATTTATTTATAAACTTTGGGAAAGTACATTTGGATTTAATAGTGATAATAACCATATATTTAGTTAAATCAACACATGTAAGCTTTACATAAAAATATTCATTTGATTTGATTAATTTTGAAAAGAGATAGATGCATGAAATCAAATGGCATACATCATTTATCATGATAAGAAAGGAAACAATCAAATATAAGCATATGATTCATTCAACAAAATTAACTCCTAAGGACAATCAAATCAAATAAAATTATTTAATGTAAACCAAAGCTTCTTTATTGATTTAGTTTTGAATTTTAATTTGATTTAAAGAGGAGGAGAAATTTATCATTTGCTATTTAAAATCTATTACCACATTAGTAATTTGATTTGGTTTAAGAAATGTTAATTAGGTAAATTTTATGAATTAATTAAGTTGGATCCTTAATTAAATTGATTAATCACCCTACCGATGTTACATTAATGTAATTTAACTAAACAATTTTGAGCCAACATGATATGCATATGAATGGAAAGTAAATTTTTTATGATCCTAGTAAATAAAGGGGGCCTAATGTAATTAGCTCATAATTGATAGTTGATTAGATTAAGGAGCTTAATTAAGTACTCTCATGGTTTCCCCACACATGTGAGTTAACCATAATTTCCCTAAGTACCTTTAGGTTATTAAGCACTTAAAGATCTACCCATGATTTAATTAATCAAGATCTAATGTTATTATGATTTTAAACTAATTAATTAAATGATCCAATTAATTAATTAAACCATTAATTAATCTCATTTCAATCAATTTCCTTTTAAATGAAATGGTCTTGGAAAAGATTAAAAAGAGGTCCTCATCCCATTTCCTTTGCCCATTCCATCAACAATGATTAATAAGCTTAATTAATTTTTTTTGCATGATTAGAGGTTAGTTAATCATTTAATTAATGAAGAGAGTAATTAAGGCTTAAATGAGCAATTTCCTAATTACCTAAGTAATAAATCCCAAGAAAATAATGGGATGCAGAGGTCATCCCATTAAACCACCACAGAAAGTTTGAAATCAATTACTTATGTAATTAAGCTAATTAAGTTTTAATTAAATTTAAATTAAGCCTTAATTATAGTTCAAAATTAATTAGGATTAATTTTAAATGATTCTCCTCTGAAATACCTTTAAAATGGGTATTTATTTGCATTTTTTTATTTTTCTATGATTTTTTATTAATTTTAGAAGCCATTAAATATATTAACTAATTAAGCTTAATCCCACCTGCCATGCAAGCTGATGTGGCACACTTTCCATGTGGCTTCATAGGATTGGCCACTTAAGCGTCTCAGCCACGTGGTTGCTGGACATGCTTTCATCTCCACCGTCCGAGATATTGGATGGCACGATCAAAATCGCTATCTCTTAAGGGATAAAGTAAATTTAAAACTAGCCAATAATCATGACCGTCCATTCTAATCATGCATAATGAATAGTGAGTGATCAATCATCCCTTGAGTGATGAGAGACAAACACCATCCACCTTTCCTCACTCGATCTGAGCTTACCCGAGGTCAGATCGATTGGAGATTGATCCCACACCTTCTCATGAAGGATCTGAAGGGATCCAATAGCTATGATCTCACAAAATGTAAGTTTCCTTTAAAAAGCTCTAACCAATTGTCGCTAGGAGGTTAGTTTCATGGAATTACCTCATCGGAGCTTAAGACCGATGGTGAAATCGATTGAGGAAACTTCGTCTAGTGGAGACAAATCCCTGTTGTGCAACACGCACACCAATTTCTTCCCATTCACTTGAACCATGAACCATCATCATGGAGTCAATGTCAATCAACTCGCACTTATGATGGATGGGAAGCTTGGGAGGCAATTCATTCTTGCTCAACGAGGTCTAGGGAAGGTGTTGGTAAAAGGAATTTGGATTTAATTGAGTCTAGGTGGAGTTGGGTCGGAGGCTAGGTTTCCCTATTTCAGTTTCAAGATTTTTGGCATTGGGGAGGCTCGGGATGCTCGGAGAGGGTTCTAGGGGTTTTATTTTAGGCCTAGGAAGCTTGCCGAGGGTGTGTCTGCTGAATTTAGATCGAAATGAGGGGGTATATCCCTCACCTCCACCCCACTCCCTTGGATCAAAAGAATGGGATTTTCTCTCAAATTTTGGCCAATCAACCACCACCAGGGTGTCGGAGTGGTCGGTGTCACCTCCATGTGGCTCAATTGGGTTGGTGGGATGCTGGTCTTATGACTCAAGGTGGCTCCTCTCTTCCTTGGATCCCTTGGGTTGGTGAGAGGAGGTGAGTTAAATCTCCTCCCTTTGGTCCATGGCTGACCTAGCCCACTTGAGTTGTTGGGCTAAGTGGATAGGTCAGACCCCATCTGAGGTGTTTGAGGGCTTCCAAGGGAAAACAGGGAAGTGGACTTTACCAATTTAGGCAAAATCCTAAGTTGACCAATTTGACCAAATGGGTCAAGTTGACCAATTTCACCAAATTGGTCAAATTAGCTTTGATTAGGTGTTGATTTGGGTTTGGTTGATCAATTGGAGATGATTGTAAGCTTTGGTTTTAATCAATTTGGATTTGGTTTTGATTTATAAATTGACCCTTTAGGTCAATTTGGGCTAAATAGGTCAATTGGGGTTTAATTGGTCAAATTGGGTTCAATCAAAGCTTTGATCATGTTTAGAGGTCAATTTGAAATGAAATTGAGCCATTGGTTGCTATCAATTTGGGTTGGATTTTGATTTGACCCAATTTAGTTTTAGATCAAATTGGGTCAACTTAGGTCAAAGGTCCAATTGGGTTAGCTTTGGCTCAATTGATGGTCAAGTTAGATTCAAGGATTGATCTTAGGTTGATGTGAATCATTGGTTTCAATTAATTTAGCTTATGATGAAATTTGGATAATTTGGCTCATGTAGGTTAAGTGGGTTGACTTAGTCAAATGATCAAATTGACTTGGTTTGACCCAATTGATAACAATTGATCAATCAAGGATGATCAACAATTATCATAGTAGGTTTTGAAGGGATCAGCTCAATCCAATTAGGTTGGATTGAGATTTGGTTCAAACAGGTCAAATTGGTCACTTTGGGTCAAGTATACCAATTTACAATGACTTAGTTTTTTGTATATTGATTTGGGATTGGTTTATAGTTTTGGCAATTGATTTTGAGTTTTAATGGGTCTTGGCTCATTTGGGTATTTTGAGTCAAATAGGTTATGTTAGATTTGATTGAATTGATTTTGACTTGATTAGTTTGATTGTAGATTTTGGTATGGCTTGAAGTGATGATTGAATGATTAAATTGATTTGAGAGAAAATCAATTGAATTTGATTTGAAGTGATTTGGTTAAGTCCATAGGTTTGAATCTTGGGCTTAAGTTTGGTTTGATTGATTTTGATTTGGAGATTGGTCTTGATTGTAGATTTAGATGTGGTTTGGAATGACCATTGGAGGATTGATTAGTTTGTGAGAAAATCAATTAAGTTTGATTGATTGAAAGAAATTTGGCTAAATCCATACGGTCAAATCATTTAGACTTAAGTTATTTAGATTTGATATTAGATTTGAGGCTTGAATTTGATTATTGGAATTGAATTTGGATGAATTGAATTTAAGCTTTAGTTTAGGCTGAGTAGGTAGGCATAAGTTTGGTTTGGGCTATAGGGTAGGTAGATTATCCTAATCCTTAAGGCATGATCTAAACCCTATGGCTAATCCTCCTAAGTCTCTATGCTTAGCTTAAGTTTTCACCTAGTCACTATAAGTGTTTTATGACTAAGGAGCTGAGTGTCTAGAAGACTCCTAGATCTATGATGGAGGATTAGACCCCTCACAAAAAAGTGAGGTCAATTTACTTAGCATCTAATTATTGTAAAGAGAGGAAGGAGGTTTAACCTCCTTCATCCCTACACTATGTTATTTTCTAAAGGCATATTATTAGGACTTGGTTTCTTTTAGTGAATATTTTATTAAATGTTTTATTAATCCTAAGTTTACGTTAATCTTAAAGAATCCTATACAAACATGGAAGGCATCTTAAGATTAATGAAATTGAATTACTATCACATGGAGGATGTTCTATTATTCCTTTTCATCATCAATAGCAAGCATATGACTTTGGACTTAATATACCTATACATGCAATGTATTTTTGGCACACTTGAATGATTTCTAATACATATATTTTGGTATAAAAGAGAGATTTCATTAGTTAACTGAGTATACATACACATATATTCAAGATTTAAGTAAGTACGTGCCATTGTAAAACCAGGAAAATGAGGTAATCTAATACCTCCTTGGGGCTACTTAAAGCCTCATATTTTTGGGATGTCCATACTATATACTTGCTATCTTAAATACATATAAATATATACATAAACATAAGAATGAGAATCATGCAAAAGATTATAAGTTAACAAGTTTATTTATTTATGTAAAGTAAAGCTCTATCCAAATTCTAATATATGTATACATATGAATGAAATTAAGTACGTGATGTTGTTAAGTAAGGGAAGTGAGGTAATCTAAGACCTCCTGGCTACTTAAAGCCTCAGTATTCTTGGGATGTCCATACTATATACTTACTAATATTCAAACACATGTAAATATACACATGAATCATAAAAATAAAACACATTTAAGCTACAAGAAAATGTAAATAACATGGAATATTTATAACCAACATCAAATTAAATTTTCATCATTGGTTTATAAATTTAAAAATAATTTGAAATTTATTAGTGATAATAGCCACTCCATATAATATGATTAATCCAACACATGCAACTTTACATACATATTTATATTCATTTGATTTGAAAGACATGAGTATATGATACAAATGGCATTCAAATTTATAATAATTGAAAAGAAATAATTAAATATTCCCACATAATACATTCAACTACATTAATTACTAAGGACAATCAAGTTGAATAAAATCATTTAAGCTTAACCAAAATTATTTATGGAATTTGATGTTTATGTTTTAATTATTAAACTTAAAGGGAGAAATAACATTTACTATTTAGCCCCATCCTATGTGAGCGATTTAATGTGTTTAAAGAAAAGTAATAAAATGAATTTTATGGATTGATTAAGTTTAAATCATTAAGCAAACGATTTAATTTTCCCTTTCCTAAGTCTCTTTAATTCAATTAACCACTTAACCATGAGCCTCTAATGATATGCAAATGATAAATTAAAATTTGCAATGTTTTTAACAAGACCTAATGTAATTAGGCTCATGATTAAGTATTAATTAGATTAAAGAAGAATCTAATTAAGTACTTATATGATTTTCCCACACCCATGGGTTAACTATAATTTCCTTAAGAGGTCTTTTATGTTATTGAACACATAAAAAGGAACCCATAAATTTAATTCAGATTATCTAGAACAATTATCATTTTAACTTCAATTAATTTTATCATTAATTGGCTAATTAATCCTTAATTAGACTATAAGTTAAGTAACCCTCCTAAATGAAATAGATTTAGAAATAAAATTAGGAAAGAGGTCATAATCTTTCCCCATCATAATTTCACTATTAACAGCGATTAATAAAGTTTAATCAATTCATTCTTTTACCATTTAGCACTTTTAATAATTATTAAATTGATTAAAGAGGGTGATTAAGATTAAAATTTTGAATTCTCCTAATTGCCTAGCCAATAAATCTCAAAAAAATTATGTGAGGTAGAGGACATCCAAAGGAATCAATACATCCATTTTGAGATCAATTGGCCAAGTAATTAAGGCTTAATTAGGGAAATTAGGAAAACTTTAAACCCTAATTAAGCACTATTTAATGTTCAAAAATTAGAAATTTTATTTTTATTTACATCTCCTCTATTTACCCTTTCCAAAATGGATTTACACATATTTTTAAGATTTTTCTACAATTAGTTATGATTTTTTAAAGTTCTAAATGATTAATGATATTTTTAATACCTAATTAATCCCCTAACGCATCGGCGCCATGCGGGAGATGATGTGGCGTCGCTTTCTATGTGGCGCCATGGGATAGGTTATTTAAAACGCCGTGAAGGTCGAAAAGTCAGAACTCTTTTTTCCCTGTCGTTCAATCTAAGATCAGACAGAGGGGATTAATCTCATGATCTCTAAAGGATTAAATCAAATTTTCTAATGGATTAAATCATGGTCGTCCATTCTAATCACACAGAACGGATGACGAATGATCCTTTGTCCCCGGAGCGTTGGAAGATGGTCACCGTCTGCCTTTTTTTCCCAATCTGAGCTCACCGGAGCTTGCAGGATGTCGGGATTGACTCCAAAATGTTTGGGGAGAAGATCTAAGAGGATTCTACTATGGAAATCTTGCGAAATCACAAAATCTTTCACAAAACACCAACTCCTAATGGATTTTCTATGGTTTGATAGAAATTACCTCGTCAAACCTCAAGACCGATGGTCTAACGATTGAGGTAGCTTCATCTTGGAGTGATGAAGCCCTGATGAGAATCTTGCGAGTTGCTCACTATCGATAGCTCTGTGGACCAAAGCCGCCATAAAGCTTGCAGGAGTTGGTCTAGGAGTAACTTTGATGCTCGAATTGATTGGGGATCGATTCATTTTGACTCGTCAGAGCTTGAGGAAGGTGTAGGAAGAGTTAAATAATATTTTGTGAGGTTTAAGTGGGGTTAGATGGAAAGAGGGCTCAATTTTGTTTAGCTTTCATCTCACTAGTGATAAGGAGCACGAGAAGGTTCAGGGATGCTCTAGGGATGCTCAAAAACTCTCAAGAATGCTCTCTGTGTGGTTTGAATTGGATGGGAAGGAGTATACCTCCTCCCCAAGTGATCCGATGGCTGGGATCATCTCAGCTTTTAGCAGTCATCCAGCCGACGCAAGTGATCGGAGGTGTCAGTGATGGGATGAGGTGGAGGGATTTGAGTGGTTGAAGGCATGGGCTGATGTGGTGTGTACCTCTCCACCAAGTGCTCCAAAGGGAAGCCATGGGTTAACTCACCCTCTCTTGACCCATGGCTGAACCCAGTGGTGGAGTCGTGGTCCATGTGTCCAAAATGAGCTAAGGGTGGCTGCCAAAGGTTGGTGAGTAGGTAAGACCATCCAAATGGGGATTTTGTCTCATTTGGATGGGTTTACCCAATAAGGTTTGGCCTAAACTGGGTTTAACATGGGTTGGGCTTATTTAGGCTAGCCCATGGTGACCCAAGGATGGCTCATGCCAAGTTTGGTTGGGTTTGGACTAGGTTTGAATGGTTTTGCTCAAGTCAAATAAATTAGGTTCAATTATTCAAATTGGGTCATGGGTTTGAATGAGTTCAAATGATCATTTGAGATATTTTGGTTCTTGGTTTGGTTCAAATAAGAGGATTTGACTTTAGTTCACTTGGGTTCATTATTCAAATGATGATTGATTTTGGTTGATTGTGGGGAAAGGGAAATTGCTGTTGGTCAAATGGTAAATTAAGGGTGGAGGTTGACCAAATAAATTTATGATTGATTAGAGGCATTATTTTTAAACAATTTAGTTTAGAATGAGATTTAACTTAACTTGGCCCTTTTGGTAAAATTATGACAACTTGGGTCAAGTGATCAAATAGACTTGGTTTGACCCAACTGCTTACAATTGGCCAATCAAGGATGATCAACAATCATTGTAGAGGAGATCGGATGGATTTATTAAATTCAATTTGGGTTGGATTGAAGTTTTGGGTCATGGGTCATTTAGGTCACGATGTTTATGTTCGTTATTTTTAGCTCTTCATTTTAGGGGTACACCCAGATTCTGAGGTGTATTTATTAGGATGATTGGGTATGACATTGAGGAATAGTGTACTTTCTCAAAAGATAGAAACACCACCCTACAATGGACCTAACCACCTAATAAGGACTCCTGAGGTATGATGGGTCTTTGAATATACCATAAATTATTTAAATCGGGTCATAAGTTCCGTATGGGGGCAAGCCCCTATAGTTAATTACCTCTTAAAGGTAATGAATCCCTTAAGAATACTCCTAATTAAAGTAGGAGATTATTGTCTTTAAAGAATTCAAAGATATGACTATCAATAAATTAGTTATATTTGGAAAATCAAATGGGATAGATCGAAAGGAGAGATTTATTCTTGAAGCTAAAAAGTGATAAGTAGGGGATGCTCAGGATACTAGAAAGCATAGTGAGCATCCCAAAGTGATATAGTTGGGCTTTATTTTTTTGAAATTGGAGAGAGTTTATATGTTTGAGTTAACATTCCATTAGAAATCTAAAACTTATGATTCCATAATTCAAGATTGTGGAAATGTCTATGTGAGGTGCTAGTATCTCCATAGAAAAATAGTAACCTCGGATCCTAAATCTAAGGATATTTGGTGAGGGCCAAAGCATGACCTGAATCTAAGACGAACATGGGTATATTGATTTCCTCCATAAGAGAGAGTAAACCACCCAACTTATTGTGGGTGGAGTCCTAACTCCTCCTATGCTTTAAATCCATGTAGATAAGTCTTATGCTTTGCAAGATGATTAGGTTGTTATTATTTAGAAAAGAAACTAAGTCCTTAAACTCACTCCCTAAGAGACTATAGCATGAGTGGCATGAATAATGACTTAATAAAATGCAAATTTTATCAAGTTTTGTTTGATTTTGGAATCTTTATTTTGACACAGGCTATAGGATTTTATATGCCTAAATGCAAGAGAAGCCAAATCAAAAGAGAAAGAGGTGTCTTTCCATCAAAGGCTCTCAAAGGTTAAGCCCTTATTATTTGAAAAAGATGGAAGCCCTTTCTTAATAAGAGTGAAATAACATGATATGCATGATATTAAACAAACAACATCCACTGAGGGGTTGCTAAATCTTTTATTATCTTGATTTAATGCCTAGGCTTTATGTGAGTTTATGAGTTATTTTAGAAAATTTAGTTATGAGTTGTTAGTTTGGGTAGAAAAGTTAATTTTTATCCTAGGAGCCTAATCGCATCCAGGCCATACTACAATCACAAATCATAAAGAAACTATGAAAAGGCATGTCATTTCTAATGCACAAGCTAAACAAAATATCAAATAATTTTATAAAGCTATCGCAAAAAAATAAAAGTGATGATGTCTGTCCGTCAGACAACCCAAAAGAAATGTAGAAGAGCTCTACCCTTATACAACCCATTATAAAAGAATAGTTATAATTACAAATGATGAATGTTATGGGGGTCTTTATTCTTCATTCTTCTTTCTTCATTTCTTTCTTTCTTTCTTTCTTTCTTTCTTCATTCTAAATTTCTTCCTTTCTTTCTTCCTTTTGACTTGATTTGGGTGTGCTTGCTTCAAAGGCATCACATGGAACAAAAGATTTGGTCTTATAACCAATGCTCTTCCTAATCCCCCATAACACTTATCTTAATCCTAATGCAAAATTACATTAAAATAAAGGAAAGTAAATTTAACTACACCTGCAAGATAAATATTAACTAAACACACCATACAATCCAAGTAATTATGTGAATAATTTGGACTTAGCACCCCACACAAGGGTAACCAAGTCCACCTATCCTAACATGGGTTTATGCTCAGGGGCTAAGCAACCTAAACAAGAGCATTCATATTTTATTACAGCGACCCCTTTAGTACAACCCCCTACAAAAAATATGATTAAGCTAATATCAACCTAACATCGAGACTACGCACATACACCCTAACATCCAGTCTACAATAATACATCATAAAATAAGCATACATCAAACCATACACCGCCCTAATATAAAGCTAGAAGAGGTGACTTAATCTAATGTGTATGTGTGTGTTAAGGCTTACGTGGAATGTCTTAGCTAGGCTTTAGGGTTATAATTTGCTAAGTATAAGCGATTTAATTCATAAAGGGTTGGTTTCTTTTTAAGTGATTTAGTTTGTTTGAATATTTTACTTAATGTTTTCTTTTGTTTCATATGACTTACACTTAGAAATTAAGTGTTATAAAGAGAAAAAAGGGAGGAGGCCTCTCCTCCATCCCTACCTTAAGGCATCACTAAGGTAAGTTAATTAGCTTAATTCTATTTAATGAATGGCTTATTATCTATTTTAATTAGTCCTAAGTTTAGGTTCATATTAAATATACTCATTCAATAAGAAATGCATCTTAAGGTTAGTTGGAATGAATTACTATCACATATCACATATTTATTTATTTCTTTCCATCATGTATATCATGCATATGATTAAATTCTAAACATAGCTATACATACAATTTGTATTTTTAGCACACTAGAATGATGAATGTGAGTAAATGTGTTTGGAATTAATGTTTCATTTGATTGAATGATTCTGTCATATTAATTTAAAGCTCTATCTAAATTCTTATGCAAAAGCTTATAGAAAGAACCTTAAATCACATGACTAATTAACTTAAACAAATAAACAAGATATGAATGCATGCCTTTTTAATAGAAAAGGAGGATTTTCATTCATCAGCTAAGCACATATTCACTTGTATAAAAGTTTTAAGTGAGTACATCGCCATTGTTCTACACTAGGGTCGTAAGGTATAAGACCTACTTAGGGCTACTTAAAGGCTCATGGATGACTAATATACCACTTTTCTTATATACATATGGATGTATAAATAACTATAAGAATTGGAAAACCCATGCAAAAGTTGTATTTGATTTATAATTCTTATTCATTAGTCATATCATACATACAAGTGTATAAGATTTTTAAGTGAGTACGGTGCCATTATTCTACACCAGGGTCATATGGTACATGACCTACTTATAGCTACTTAAAGCATCGCAGCCCCAAAATGTCTAGAGTAATATATTACTTTTCTTATATACATATGAATGTACAAAATAATCATAAGAATAATAAGTCATAAAAATAATGCATTTAATTTAATTGATTTATTTTGTATAAATGAATTAAAGCTCTATCTAAATTCCAATATCCAAATGCATAAGAATGAAATCAAGCAGGTACGTCGCCATTGTTCTACACCAGGTTAGTAAGGTAAAAGACCTACTTGGGGCTACTTAAAGCCTTACATCCCAGGATGTCCAGACTAATATACCTGCTAACATTCTTACTTTTGCAAATCAACACATGAATATAAGGGAGAGACTTTATTTCATACACAAAATTTATATTCACTTGCATTTCCTACGTATATATGTAACTAAATTTACAGTATATGCATATTCAATCATTAGCAAACTCTTGAAAATATATTTGAGATTTAGTAATGATAGTAGCCACACATATTTTAAATTTAAATCAACACATGCAAATTGACATAAAAGAAATCATTTTATTTGATTACTTTAAAAAAACATGAATGCATGAGTACAAGTGTCATACAATATTTAGCATGATTGGAAGAAAATAAAATAACATAAGCATATGATCTCATTCAAATCCAACTAAGCCTAAGGACAATCAAACTAAATAAGACTATTTAAAATAAACCAAAGTTCTTTAATGTCATTTTATTTTCATGTTTGATTTGATTTAAGGAAATGTGAAGGAGGTTTGCTAATCCTAATCCCATTCCCCATGTGTAAGTTAATTTGGTATAATGAAAAAGAATTAGATTGATTTTATGTCTTGATTAGGTAAGGGTATGAATTAAGTGAATTAATTAACCCTTACCTACATCACCTTAAGTTAATTAACTAATTAATAATGATCCAACATGATATGCAACCACTTGAAAAGTAAATTTGCAATGCTACCAAGAAATGAAAGGGGCCTAATGCAATTGGCTCATGATTAATAGTTAATTAGGCTTAAGGGATCTCACTTATTTATGGTTTTCTCACACATATGAGCTAACCATAATTTCATCATCTCTCACTTTGGATTATTGAACACCCAAAGAGCTACCCAAGACTAATTAAGGTCTCTTAGATGTTAATGAATGGATTTTAAATTGATTTCTTTAAGCCTTTAATTAACTGATTAAACACTTTGATTATGTTTTAATTAGAATGATGAAATTAACTTAGGAAAAATGATCAAGGGCAAGGTCACAATCCTAACCCTTAAGTCATTTTAAGCACTCAATTAGATTCTAATTTTTATCTTGAAGATTAATTAATTAATTAATTAATTAATTAAGTAATTAGTTACATCATCTACCATTAATTAATTTTATTTTAAAAGTAAAGAAAACTTAGAAAATGAATTAGGAAAAGTATCCCAATCACATTTCTTAAGCTATCTTACTGTTCAACATAGGTAATTAGGTTCGGATGATTAATCAAGTTACTGTTCATTCATTAATTATAATTAATTAAATTAAGATAGTGATTTGGTCTTAATCATTTGATTTTCTAATTAAGCAAACCAAGTAAAATCTCAAAAAAATTAGGGGGCAGAGGTCATCACCCTAAATATTCACGAAAACTTGAGATTAATTGGGTGATTAATTAAGGAGTAATTAAGCTAATTAAATTTTTATTAAATCTTAATTAAGCCAAAATCACTATTGAAAATTTATTAATAATTTTCCTAAATTCTACTCTAAAATATCTTCAAAATGAGCATAAGTTCATATTTTTTAGATTTTTCTAGAATTTGTTATGATTTTAGAAGTTTTAAGCTTAAAATGGATTAATTTGGATTAATTACAGCCTTAATCTTGTTGGGCCACGTGGTGGCTAGTGCGGAATGCTTTCCACATGGAAGTGGCTATTTACGTTGTCACATTCGATTCGGATAGAATGAACGACGGCCATCAAATCTAAGATTAGATGGCCAATTTGATCCATTGTTTAGAAAGGAGTCAAGCTACCGTGGGATCAAATCAAAGTCATTTGTTCCAATCATGCGAGCGGATGGCTCATGATCTATCCCATTTGAAAGACGGATGTCATCTGTCTTCCCTCATTCAATTCGACCTTACCCGAGCTCAGATTGCCTCCAAATTCTTCCCACACCTTCGGGAAGGAGACACACATCCAACGTTAAAAATTCATGACTTTTGAATTCTCTTTACAAAATACTAACCCATTTTTCCATATAATGCTCGATTTGTGAAGTTACATCACTGGAGCTAATGTCTAGCGGTGTAGCAGAGCTAGCCTAGTTGAGGGCCTGTGAGGAGCTTGAGCTTGATTTGGGGTAGAGTTCTTTGACCAATCCACATCAAGGCCTTGGCTCCATCAACTCGATCTCGGTGCTTGGGAAGGTTTGGAGATTTGGTTGGCTTGAGAGTGTATGGGGATGGTGTGGGTGTAAGAATTTGGATTTGATTTAGAGGGGAGTATTTCTTGGAGGAGCGGTCATATTTCAACTGGGGAAGGAGGAATGTCAATCAAGGAGGGCTTAGGAATGCTTGGAATCACTGAGGGAGTTTGAAAGTGCTTCCTAAGCTTAAGTGTGTTTTCTGACCAATTGAGGGTGTATTGGCCGAAAGCGTGCATAAGGGACAAACGGGATGGGTAGGCTGCTTCCAGGCCACCGTCAGGGCACCGGAGTGGTCATGTCCAACTCCACATGGCTTGACTTGAGTGGAGAAAGCCATGGGAGGAGCCTCAAGGGCTGATGTGCAAAGTTTCCTTCCCTTTATCCATGGGTGCTCTTGGCTTGAGTGAGGATGAGTTGAACTTCCATTGATCCTTGGCTGACTTAGGATGGGTTAGGTGGGCTAAGTGGGTCAGGTGGAGCCTCACTTGAGTACTTGGGAGCTACCATGGTGATGGGGGAGCTGCTTTGGCTTGTTAAAGTGGAGATCCAATGGGATGAAGGCTTTATCCAATGGCTAATCCCCTTGGTGAATTCCACCGTGGTTAGTTTGGATCTGACCTAAGGTCCATTTGGGTCAGGTTAGGTCACCCACCAAGGATTTGCAAGGTGGTTTTGGGTGATTTCAATTTGATCAAAATGGGTTCATTTGGATTAGGTTTGTTGAACAATTGCTTAAATTGGGTCAAACCAAGGCTTGGTTAGCTTAATATGATGATTTGGGATGTTTTGGTCCAATTAACTTGGATTGGTTTGGCCTAAGTTTGGATTTGACTCTTTTGAATTTAAAAGGGTCAAGTTGACCAATTTGACCAATTTGACCAAATTGGGTAGGTTTAGATGTTGAGTCAAGTTCAATTGGTTAATTGAAAATGATTGTAGGCTTTGGTTTGGTTTAATTTAGATTTAATCTGAATTTTGTCCATTTTACCCTTTAGGTCAATTTGGTCAAGTTGACCAATTGGTCAACTTGGGCTCAATTATGGCTTTGGTCAAGTTCGTAAGTGGTTTGGGATGAACTTGAGCTATTTGTTGTAATCAATTTGGATTAAATCATGATTTGACCTAATCTAGCTTTTTAGGGCAATTTGAGTCAACTTAGGCCAAATTGCCAATTAGGCTTTGTTTGGCTCTGAGGGTTTGGCCATGTTTAGTTATTGATTATGAGTGGGTTTGAGTTAATGGTTTCAATCAATTTGGCATATGGTAGATTTTGGCTATTTTGGGTTTCATTTGGGCTAAATATTGACTTGGTCAATGGCTAAGTTTGACTTAGTTTGACCCAATTCAAGGCGGTTGATCACCCTAGGGTGATCGTTGGTTATGTTGTGAGGTTTAGATGAGCTTAGTTCAATCCAATTTAGGTTGGATTAGAACTTAGCTCAAAAAGGTCTTTTAGGTCACCTTAGGTCAGGTGGACCTAAATGGGTCAATTGGCTTGATCTTGGCTTGATTCAAGTTTGGTTGAACTCATACATGAGCCTATGATTGAAATATAAATTCAATTGCAATTGGTTTGGAGCCAAATGGGTTTTGGTTCATATGATAATTTCAAGTCAAAAGGGTTAACATGGGATTGACTTGGGTTGGTTTGATAATTGTGATTTATGTTTATATTTGGGTCAATGATTGTAGGAATGATTGAATCATGAAGAAATCCATGAGTTTTGGGTTGATTTGGGTATCATTTAGCCAATTTCAAGAAATTGACTTAAAGGCTAAAATTGGGAATTTTATTTGATTTGGGATTTGGTTTTGGTCATTTGGATTTATGTTTCATTTATATTTGTGAATACAAATGAAGATATAACTGGTTATGAGAAAATCACTTGAGTTTGGAGTGATTTGGAAGCAAGTTTGACCAAACTCTTGGATGTAGTCAAAAAAGGCTAACTTGGGTTTTATTTGGTTTGATTTATTTTTGGTCATTGGAGGGTGGGTTTAATTTATATTTGTGAATATAAATGAAGGAATGATTGACTTATAAAGAAATCAATCAAGTTTAGGTTGATTTAGATCAAGATTTGACTAAGCATATGAAGGTGGTTCATATGACTTAAGAAGGATTTTGGGGGTTTGAATTTGGTTTGATTTATTTTGATTTGATTTGAATGGTTTAAACTTGGATTTCATTTATATTTGTGAATATAATTGAATGAATGATTGATTTATAGAGAAATCATCTAAGTTCGATTTGAAGGAGTTTTGGCTAAGTATATGAAGAAGGTTCATATGACTTAGAAAGAGATTTTGGGTTTGGATTTAATCATGGATTTCAATCATTTGGAATTTGATATTTGAGTTGGGATTTGATTTGTGATTGGCTTTGATAATTGAAAAAATCAATTGAATTGGGATTGATTTGATGAAATCAAAGGGCTTAGGAAGGGTTTTGGAAATTGAATTTGGTCATGGGTTTCAATCATTGATTTGGAATTGATTTATGATCTTGGGTTTGAATTTAAGATTGAATTTTGTAATTGAGAAAATTAATTGAATTGTTTGGAAGAAGGAAGCAAGGATAGGGCTTAGGCTATAAGGCAGGCAAGTCCTCCTAAATCCCTAAAGCATAACATATTCCCATGGCTAACTCTTCTAAGGCTCTAGGTTAAGTGTTCACCTAATCACTAGAGGTGTCTCAAGACTACAAAACTCTTAGTGTATACAAGAGTCCTAGATCTATGATGAGAAAGTTGAGAGCTCACTCCAAAAGTGAGGTCAATAGTCACTTTGGGTCAAGTGGACCAAATAGGTCAATTGAGTTGAGTTGGATTGAGTTTAATGATTAATTTTGACCGATTGATGGCTTTGATTGTAATTGATTTGGATTTAATTGGTTTTGGCTCATTTGGACCCTTTAGGTCAAATGGACTAACTTGGGTTGGTTGGAATGGTTTAGTTTGATTGGTTTGATTATGAGTCTTGGAAAGGTTTGAAATAGAGATTTGAATGGTTGGAGTGCTTTTTTGAAGATCAATTGGATTTGGTTTAATTGAATGGGCTTTGGGTTGAATCCACAATATGATGGTGGAATTGATTTAGGTTAAAGTTAATTTGGCTTGGAATATGGATATGAATCAAAACCCAATTAAGATTTGTCACATTGGCTTGGGGTTAGTTTTGGATAAGTTGATAAGCATTGGTTTTGGTTTAGGCCATAGGGTAGGTCAGATCTATTTACCCTAGGGTATTACCTAAGCTTGAGGTATGCCTTCTTAAGTTTCTAGGCTTGAGTTTAGTATTCCCTTAATCACTAGAAGTGTCCTAAGACTAGAGAAGTCCTAGTGTCTAGAAGATTCCTAAGTCTGGGATAGGAAGGATGAGTCCTCACTCCAAAAGTGAGGTCAACACAGGCATACTTAATAGAGAAAGATAGAATTTTTGACCAACGTCACGATGTTGCGTCAGAGCGCCATGGTGCTCCATCAATGTTTAACACACTTTTAGATTTGGTTGATTACATAATTAATGATGATAAATATTAATAAATACTCTTTTTGACCAGCACAGTAACCGTCTTGATCGGCTGACTGACACTTAGGCGCTAGATGTGGAGCCCCACGGTGCTGGTCTTGTATCTTAGAAACTGAGAGGCCAGTGCCTCAGCACTATAGAAATAGTGTCGCAGTGTTGAGTCCAGCCTATAAATAGAACCCCTGGCTGCCTAAATTTTCATTATATGCCATTTATTTTTTCAAGAGTTCTTGTATCTTAGCATTTCCTCATCCCTAGAATAGTAAACATGCCACACAAGATCATCCAAAAGGGCGAGAAGAGGGTGTCCTCAAGTGACACTGGTAGGTTCATCAACATGGACACCGAGGGGAGGAACCAATATGTGCTCATCGAACCACCTCATTCCAGAGGAGCTTCCACAACTGGGTGGGAGTGTGGAGATTATCAATGAGTGAGGTGGGAGCATCCCACCTACAACATCGCATCGCCTCTATGGTGAGTTCTTCACCAACGGTGAAGCGACTAGATTAATAGAGTTTTGTATGGGATAAATGGTTACATTTTGATAGTACTTCCATTAATGTATATTAAAATTTATAAAATTTTGCATATGATCAATATCTTTCCTACTACAATAATCACCTTGATTTTGATGAAATCTTTTATTTCCTCATTGTTAGAAATTTGAATGTCTAGTGAAAATGGCAGGAGAAAAAGATTATCAATTTTCTACCGCCGACCTAACAACAAAGAAAAGGCTTGGAATTATTTTATTTCTACCAAGTTGATGCCCACTAGTAACATCATCAAGGTAATTAAGTATATGACCATTTTGAATTATGTGATTCCAAAGGACTTTACCATAGATGTATGAAAGATTATTTATAATTCAATTGGTAATATGCTTAAGGGTAGCACTATACTAGGGTGTGGTCACCCTTCTATCATTTATTCTTTATGTGTTGTGGTGTGTCAGGGGACCCGAATGAAAAAAGTCTTTATACAAAGTGCTCCGACTAAAAAATAATAATTGAAAGGTTTGGATCAAAATAAAGTAGGTGAAAGCTCACATGCTCCTCAGCTAGATATAAATTCTCTAAGACATTAATTGAGCAACTCCAAGATATTGGAGGAGAAGTCTTGAAATTAAGAAAAATGGTCGACAAAAGATGCTGGCGACATAAGGAATTGGAGAACAAATTTGATTCCCTTTTTTTGTTTTGTAATTGTATTTGTATTTCTCTTCTTTTTTTACACCATTATAATTTTATTTGGCCCATTTTTGTAATAAAATTTCATTTTTTCATAATAAAATTTTATTTCATATTATATGTGTACTTGTTGGCTATTTCCTAAACTTAATTATAATTTTAGATATTTATTATAACTTAAAATTTTAATTGAATAAAATTTCTAACTTAAAAAATCTATATTGAAAAGTCAGTGCATCGATGTTATAAAATTAGCGCCTTGGAATTTGGAATTTAGCACATCAGGATGATGGCACTTAGCTTAAATTCAAAGAAGATAGCATCTAGGTGCTAGCAAAGTAGTGCCTAAATGATTTTAGGATAGCAATGTGGTGCTACAAGTGGACACATTGGTCTTATGGCCCGAGAAGGCAGACCGGCCAACATTTGCCATGGCACTAGAAAGTGGAAAAATTGACTTTACAACCCAAGAAGGTGGAGCAAAATTCAATGCCATGGTATCATAACGCCTCAACACCATAAAATAGCATTGTGGCTATAAAGTTGAGGTTTAAAATCCCAAGAGCTTGGCACACTGCGCTATGAGTCGAAGACTCTATTCTAAGGTGATTTTCTTGTGTGATTTATTGATTTTAGAAATTTTGATAGCATGATGACTTAGTAATTCTAAGTTTCAAAATATTTTAATGCAAAAATGTACTCTTCTCCCTTATTCTGGATCCAAGATCGATGGAGGGAGGGATTTTCATCCCATGATGGAACCAAGTTCAACGGTGAAGGTCTTGAAGTTTTAAAATTGAATTTTAGTGAATTAAAACCTAATTTAATCATGATTTTGGTAGCATTTTATCTCTATAATGCCTTAAAATTTTGTATTTAATATGAACATGTTCTTCTCCCTTGCTCTGGATCCAAGATTGATGAAGATAGGAACTTCGTTTCACATAAAATCCATGATCAATGGTGGAATTCTTCAAGATTTTCCTGTAGAGTGAGGAATCGTATAAAAAAGCTTTTCATTTCGAGTCTTACCTAGAATCTTACCTCATGTAAGAAGGAGAGTGTGCAGTAGAGAGAAGTTTGCGAGATTCCACGATAGAGAGAGGGAAAGAGTGTCAAAAAAGAAAAGAAGAAGAAAAAAAGGAGAAGGGTCGGCCTTTCTCTTTTATAGGAGTTAGTTCTTAACTACTCCCACCTCCTATCAACCGCTCTTGTTTTCTTAACTCCTACTCTTTCATTATTTGGTTATCATTGACAAGGATGGCTGTTGGCAGGAGTGGTTGATATTTTTTTGGATTCTTTAAACTTAAGGGAATTTGAGCCAATGCCTAGGTGCTTTACATCACAAGCAGATGTTCATTTTTTCATTATAATTTATTATTTATTTTGATTATAAATAATTATTATCATGTGATTAGAATGATCATGAAGCTTAGATTAACTTGATTTGGCTTGAATCAAGTGGGATTGGGCTTTGGCCCCATATGGTTTAATCATGTCAAATGTCAAATTGGTCAAATTGGATCAATTGGTTTACAATCAAGTTCAAGGCTTAATAGGGTTCAATTTCAAATGGATTTGATTAATTTTAGGTTTATCCCTTTTGAACCCTAAATGGATCATACTGGGTCAACTTGACCAAGTGACCAAATTGGACTTTCTTGGATTAAATTGGATTTAAAATCAATTGGCCTTGGCTTAAGTTTGGTTTGTAATCAATTGTATTTGGTTTGAATGATTGGTTTGGGTATGGGAGTTGGTTTGGATTTGGGGTAAGTAGGTCCCGCCTAGCCTAAGTGGGTCTAACTCTAGGGTTTAGCCCTATGAATCTTCTAGGCTTAAAGTTAGTGTTCACCAGCCATTAGAAGTGTCTTACTCTGAGAACTTTAGTGCCTAGATCAATCTAGGTTTGTAAAGATTATTGTCAACCTCACTCAAAAGTGAGGTCAATAGCAACACACAAAAAATTTAATTATCCTATTAAGTTAGCCCTAGTAAACCTAAAAGGAGCTTATATATAAAAGTATTTTATTAAATCTTTCCTACAACTTAGGTCGATGCTAGCTAGCTCTAAGTTAAACTTTCTTCATTGCTTAAATTCAATCATTCCCTAATGAATATAAACATTAGACATTAAACAATCAATCCATCTCATTCATTCAATTTCTTGTGTAATTGATTATGAGATTTTGAGCTTTAGTCCACCTCATAACCATTTTTAGATTTGACATAAGGTTGAGTCAAAGAAAAGAATGCGCCTTCATTTAATACCCAAACCCATAGGTAGACCCCTTTCTTTATTAACCCTGAACCATAATCATTAATTTTAATTTTAAATATTCCCAACAATTGGTGGACCATTAAAACTCATGATCATATATTTAAGTTGACCAGGTCCATAAAGTCAAACTTAGGTTAATCTTAGGTCTATTATGAACTTACTTTAAAACGTCTCTCTAAAGGACATCAAACCAACTAAAAAGAGTATGTGTATTCAAATTACCACTTTAGAGTCTATTAATGGATTCAATTTACTAAATTTGGCAAGATTGGGCTAATGACATTTTGATGGCCTTAAACATCAAATTAATTAGCCTAAATTAAATCAAACCATTTCTATATGCCTTATACAACTTTCATAACTTGCTTGACCCAATTACATATTGGCTCAAGTATAAAGGGTCTTAAGAATGGCTCTCTCCCATTAATACCTACATGCCATTTTGGCTTCAGTTAGACCCACTTAATCTTCATAATGAATTAAACTATTGGACATCATGATTGTCAAGGATGTCCCAAATAAATGTATAGTTGAATCACCAAGTTGATTTGATCACTCAATCTAGCTTAATTAAATCCTAAATGCCAACATGTCTAAATTGAGCCCAAATAGGCGCACTACAATTTCAAATTGGAATTGACCAACCAAAAAACATAATTATCTCATCAAATCTGGCATGGAGCTAAAGGAGTATATTTTAAGAAAAAAAAACTCTTGTTCGTCACAACTTGATTTCACTAATCCTTGTGGCTCAAAATCAAGTGAAACAAAGAAGGGCCTTAATGAGTGAAATGACTCATTAAGCCAAGATGAATTAATTTAATAAAATAATTTAACAATTCAATAAAATAAGATGAATTAATTATTTAATTTTAATTGTGCTAACTCACAATTCAAAATTATAAAAAGTACAAATATATTTGAGAAAATTATAAAAAAGTTAACTAATTCTGAAAAAAATCTCATAATTTTTGGAGTTAAAATAAATTGATTATGAATTTTCAAGTTAGTTTAATTAATTTTTTAAAAAATACTAAAATTAAATAAAATAAAAAATACATTACATTTTTTTTTAAGTTAAAAGGATGTTTAAAACAATAATAAAAGATTTAAAAAAAAATCATAATTTTCTAAGATAAAATAGAAATTATATCAATGTTTTCAAGTTATTTAGTCATATTATTAAAATTAACAAAATTAAAATAAATTTAAAAGTTTTGGTAAATTAATATGATGTTTAAATTAGTAATTTAAGCTTTCAATAAAAATTTCATGATTTCTCATGATGATTTGAATAGTAAAATTACTTTTCATGATGAAATTGGTGATTTAAAAATTAAATAAATATTTAATAACTACTAAAACTTATAAAAAAAATCAAAAAATAAGTAAGAAAATGATGTATGATCATTATAAAATTATTATAAGTTTTTAAAGTTATCATCATAAAAAAAATCAATAAACTTTTGATTTACTAAAAAATAATCAATTTAATAATAAATATAATAATTAATAGTTATTAAAAATCTTAAAAAAAATCCCAAACTAATTTAAATAACTGAAAATAAATTGTATTTTAAATATTTATATAACAATCAACATGAAAGAAATTTCTAAGATAAAATAGCTCCTATTGGGTAATTAGTAAGTAGAGCTCACTTTGTCAAGTGAAGCCCACAAGTTAGATATTTCCCTTGAACATAAATCAAATTGAAATATCATTTCATATCATAAACATATTAGATGGTCAATAAAAAAGTAGGAACACTTATATGTGGCACATTACTCTTATGCATTTGCATTACGTTAGTCATCTATCGTGTGCACACACTTGTAATCGTAGATCTCTAAGTTTTATTGATTTAATCTCAATTCTAGTCTTTATGAGATTGATTATATTAATTAATCTCTATCACATCACTTCATGTGCACATAGGATAACCACTTTATTGAGGTAGGTCAACTTGTTACAAAATCACATACCTAAGATCACCCTAGATAGTATCTTAGAATCTGATTAATCTCTAAATCAAATTCATAGGTAACTGCATCATGGCATACATTATCTTCTTTAATTGCTTAGTAATATTAATTTGTTAAGTTTTCCTGCACTAGACCAACCTTTTTTTTTGGTTAAATGCGACCTTCCTACTCATAAAATATACATTGAGTCAACATCCTTGATATCTTCGTCAATCATGTTTGTATGACTAAAGAACTTTGGCGAGTTAGCCATGCACAAAATGACTCAACTTATTCTTAACATGGTTTGCTTCCATGTAAATCCTACTAGCTTTTCTTGATGAATATAATTACTTCTTTGGATTAAGTTTAACCAAAATTGATCAACCACTATTGGTTAGCTCTAACTCAACTAAGTCCAACACTCGTGACAAAGTCATTCTTTAGCTTAATTAGCCACTATGACTAAATAACATTGAAATTTGAGTATGCACCTGTGCTCAAGTTCATTCCCTTTGTTTGAATAGATGGTTTCCATTCATCATTTATTTATTTATTTATTTTTTTCACTCTGAACATTGTGAGTTTTGCATTACATTGCAGAATCATTAACATCGAAGTTTCGCTTAAATACCAAATTATTTATTTCTAATTGACTATGTTAATTGCTATTAATCATATTGATATATTTGCATGTTAACACAATAAGTTAGACTGCATCTATTAAGAATCCATACTTGACCCAAACCATGATCAATTAAATCATATTATTAGATGAGATTCATCTAGTAATAAAGTTTTTTTAATTATGATTAAATCTTTGTATGACGAATTAGCACATTTCAATACCTAAAGCCTATCACTTATTTTTGACAAAGCATATAAAAGTAATAAGCCTTAGGATGATTAGATTGGTTATATAACTTAACTTGGTAAGCCAAGGTCATATAAGATTATTCTCAAGAATACACTGACTTGGACACACTTATGTGATATAATTTTTCATAACCCTATAGTTGCTAGCATTCAGAGGTTGTAGCTAGGTCATATTATTTGTGCTACCCTTTTTCATTAAATGGGATGAGGTTATGAGTGTATAACTAAAATTATTTTATTTTAACTGATTGTACATATTATATTGTATTGCACCACTTTATTGCTATATTTTTACTATGTTAGATATTACCTTTAGGTATTAGATGTATGGTTGATTCTTTCACTTTACATTATAGGAGGTCATTCATCAAACATGAATAATTCAATGATGTTTATTTTTTGATGTGTTATTTTAATTCTACGTTATGATGGTTTTATTTAGTTTAGGAGTTTTCTTTAGTTACAACATCTTTTAAACTTTTGATGTAGTAAAATACAAATTAAGTTTCTGTCTAGGTACTTAGAGATAACAAACTTTGAAGGATGAACATGCATTCTAAACTAGATGATGGACTAAGAGGAGAAGAACATACTTTATATTTTGTATTAAATTTGTTTGAACTTGTATGTAGAGCTCAACTACCCTTTTATACTTTTCTTTTATCTAGGTATATATAATCAAGCTACCTAGCCACACTGATCTATTTTCCCTTATACTTTTATAGCCATCACAACATAATGATTGTCTTGCTTTGTTCCATTATTTTTCATTTCTTTATTGTAATGTGTTTTTCTGGGATTTGTATGTTACGAGAGAGAACATAGACTCATCCCAGTGGGACATAGGTGAGCTGCAATCATAGTTGGAGCTAGAATCATAGTGCTAGCCTTTGTAGGTGGAGTACTAGCATAATTTCATGACCATGAGGGTTGAGATTGCATTGTTGTAGAACTTGGTCAAGTCGAGAGAACTTTCCTTCTCTTTTCTAGCACAAATTTCTTATTTGATTATATCCGTGAGAAAAATGAACTCACTAAGGATTGGCACTCAAACTCTAATATACTTAAAAAAATTAATGTGTTATGTTTATGGTGAGTGTTTGTAAATAAAGATAGTAAATATTTAATATTTTCTCTGCTCGTGAGTACTATTTAATTTTTTATTATTTCACATTATTTTTTTCTCTGTAGCCTTTATCACTTGAGATATTTGCAAGATTCAAACATTAAATTTTCATTTAATTCTTGATGTGATGTTCGTGTTACCACGCCTTTCGTACCGCATCTATAAATTCTTCCTGATAAGGAGTAGTTGAAACTTTATTACTCTCTTGAGATGCAAGAGTAGAACCTCTTTGTGAGTAGATCTTGATCACATTTTCATTTCTAATGAGTATGGCTTCACTGAAGAAGGCTACGTCAACTTTCCATCAAGCCCAAATCAAGGAGGTCCCTGAGATAGACTGTTCTATCATGACCTCCATGTTTTATGGATACTATGGAGGCAACCACAACTTTACCATGCGAGTAGCCAAGAAGAGTGAGTGCCTTAACTTGATCAAGATGCATGAGTTATATATTTCACTCGCCCATTTCAGGAATGGTTTAGGCTTCCTCTCTTCCTTGAGTGGATAGATATTCTTGATTTCTTTGGAGTGGTGCCCACCCAAATCCTTCCCAACTTTGTGGTGAGTATCACTACTTTCATCTTATGCTTGCAAGAAGATGGCATTCCATGAAGCTTGAACCTCTTTCACTGAGCATTCATGGTGAAGGGCCACCAGAACGGGACCATATAAATTTCAACGACTTTGCTGAAAATCATAGTCTGCAAAATGAAGTGTTGAAGTGGTGCTCACAGCTTCTTTCTATGAAGAGTGCATTATAGTGGTTGGTATCGATTGTTCCCTACCATTTGAGTAAAGCGACCAAGCTCAGTAAGCCGAGGTGTAGGTGGAGTAGGCCATGGTGAGGCTACACGGTTCCACATTGACCATCTCTCACTACCTTCATTTCAAAAAAAAATTGATGTCCTTAGTATATACTTCTCTTCCTATTCGCTAATCATTTTTGTATCCTTTATGACTTATCTTATTCTAATTTTTTCACTTCTTACTTAGTCATAGGAGAGGTGGGTTTAGCTACCCTAGAGCTTAGTCCTAGCATGCACCAATTCTTGGAGGAGGGGGAGCACGAGATAGGTGAGCGAGTGGTCGGTGTGATGATCCAACCACCCTCAAGGTTGATGAGGAGGAAGAGGAAGAAGAGTAGCCAAGTGTGACTCTCACTATGGCTATCGATGAAATAAGATTTAGTATTTCTCTCAAAAAATCTAGAAAATTAGTTGCAAGCTCTAATCCTTGTAGTCCCCCACTGAGGGACGAGTTTAAGGATGAAGAGCAAGTAGAATGCTTGAAGAATAACTATACTCTAAACTTGTGTGAGCCTACACTTGAAGCTTATTAGCTCAGCTCCTCCAACTTCTAGAAAGATCTTGACAATCTCTAGGGAGTCCTTTCTAATGCTTGCCTGCCACATGCTATTATGACTACTGAGGTGATGGCGTGGTAGTCGACATGAAAAGTTTGCCACAACTTTTTGAGGAGAGCTAGGAGGCCTATGCTAATAAGTCCTAGTTGACAAGTATGAAGATAAATCTAACTTCTCATGAAGCCAAGCACAAGAACCTTCATGTGTGAGCCTACTTGGAAAGAAGAGGAGAAGGAGAGAGTGACTCTAGAGCTTACTTGCCTCATGGAGGAGGAACTATCTCATCGAACTGAAAAGTTTTAAAAGAAAGATGCTAAATTTGGTGAGTTTCTTGATTCTAATGAGTACCAAGAGCTCTTATGATATAAGTTCAAATATGGTGCCCACTTTATTATTGCTAAATTAGTTGAATCATGATCATTTGGATGCAAAGTTTTTGGACTTCTCTAATGTACTGACATTCACAGACTTTGATGATGATGATGAGGGTTGTTCAAGTTGCATATCTTTTACTCCATCTTTTGTCTATAAATTTGCTTTTTTTGGTGAGTATCATGTTTGTATCATACTCACTTAATTATAAAGGTTTCATAAAATCATGATTGAATACATGTGTATTTTTAGTCAAGTATACTTATCTGAGTAGCGAGTGAAATTATTTTGTTGCTGAGTATTTCTGAATAAATGCATTATCCCTGAGTTGATAATCGCTAGTCGATGCATCAATAACTCTATTCATAACTTAGAATATTTTTGAACGGGTAGTCTTGTTGAAATAGTGAGATGATGTACACTCATTGGATTGGTACTCACTTACAACTCTGCTCATGGCTTAGAATACTTAAGAAAATCATCCCTAGATAGTCACTCTAGTGTGGATAGTCAATGTATACGTTGAAATGATACTCACTCATTGATATTTGAATAAATCAATTTATGACTTAGAATATTTTGAGTCATCAATCAAAAAATGAACTTTCCTGGTTGTGTTGTAGAGAGTTTATTAATACTCATTTGATTAATACTTGTTCATTGATTCATGAACAACTTTGTTCATGATCAGAGTGTTGGTCTTTTGAGTTGCCAACTAGGCGAGTTGACCTTTTTTGAGTTTAGTTGTCAACTTTGTGGGGGTGTCGGTCTTACACTATAGTCGACAACCGCATGGAGTGTTGGTCTTTTTATTTGCCAACCAGGAGAGTTGAGCTTTTTGAGTTTAGCTACTAACCTCATGGGTTATTAGTCTTATACTATAGTCTCTAATTGTACAGAGTCTTGGTCTCTTTAGTTCTTAACTATGAGAGTTATTCTTTTAGAGTTTAGCTATCAACCTCACGGGGTGTCGATCTTACAAATAGTTGTCAACCACACAAGGTGTTTTTCATTTTATTTTCCAATTAGGAGAGTTGGCCTTTTGAGTTTAGCCGACCCTCAAGGGGTGTCGGTCTTATACTATATTCACCACCGCACAAGTCATTGAGTTGCCAACTAAGAGGGTTTGTCTTTCTTTAGCTTAGATATTGGCCTTATGGGGTGTTGATCTTACACTATAAATGTTGTAGGTGGCTCAACTCAAGGATAGCTGGTTCGACTCTAGTTTTCTCAAGTCAAGAGTAGCATACCATGTATTCATATTTCCTACTCGGGCTTCCACTGCTCATCGAGTGGGACCTTTTCTTGGGTCAAAAATGGCCTTCTAAGTATCCTGAGACATCATGCAACTCCATCAGTGATTTTACATCACGGTTTTGCATTGCCCGACATCAATGTTTCTCAGAAGAAGAGTGGCACGCTAAGTATTTAAATCTCATACTTGAACTTTTGTCGCTCACCAATTGGCATCATTCCTTGAGTCTTAAAAGGTTCACCATGTATCATGAGTCATCATGTAGCTTTTGAAGTATAGGTTTCACCTTTCGATGTTTATGTATGCTCTTTTGGTAGCTATCATTATCTTATGAAGTTAACTTATTTTAAAAAGAAAAATATAAAATTTTATTATCAAAATTAAGAAGAGGCATGAAACTTAAATTTATCAAAGCGAGTACAAATTAAAGGGACTTTCCTTCAGGGGTAAAACTTCTTCGGGTATCTAGCATTCCATATTCTTATTATGTCTTCACCAGAATAAGATTATAGTCAGTATGTGTTAGGATCAACTTATTTTTTAATTATGAAAGCTCCATCCAATTATGGGTGAGCTTGCTCAGAACATTCTATCGAGTAGGGGCATCTTCTTTCTTCAGCACTAGGTCGCTCATTTTGAAATGTTTTCCCTTCGTATAATAATTGTAATACTTTCTCATTTGTTTTTCTATTTCCTCTCATCTTAGTGATGCCCCAATTTTGAGTTCTTCAAGCATGTTAACTATGTCTTCGTAGCTTCTAAGTTTGCTTGAGCCCACTCACTATTAGGACTCTCGACTTTAGACTTCATACTCAACTACAAAGACAACCCCTATGTCATGCTACAATGTGAAGGATAAGTGTCTTATTGCATTAGTGGTAGTTATTTTGAGTGCCAGTTGGTGTGTGTTTCTACCCACTTAGCTTTGCCAACCTTTTTCTAAGTATGTTAAGGATCTTCTTTCTAATAGTTTCAACTTGTTACTTAACAAGTGATGCGATGTAAATTTTAGCTTGATTCTTTGATACTTGCAGACCTCCTAGTTTAGCTTGACACCTCTCGAGATTTTATGACATACTAAATGGCCATTATTTTCCACCTTCTCCTGCAAAACTAACAGCGCTAATTGAGTCTTCCCCTCCTCTTAGGTGCAAGAGTAGCATGACTTCTCACTTGTTTGGGCTCTATAATAAAGGAGGTGACATGAGTAGAGTCTTTAACTCATTAAAGGATTTTTAATATTTTAAAGTCCATTTGAACATCTTTGCTCCTTTAAGAACTTTGAAAAATGGTGAGTATCGCTCCCTAGCCTTTAAGATGGCCTTGTTTTTCCCTAGTATAGGCCTAGTAAGCTGTTGTACCTCTTTTACATTTTTGGGTGATGGCATGTCGAGTATAACTTTTACCTTATCTTGATTTTCCTTTATGCTTTTAAGGATAATGAGAAACCCTAAAAACATCCCCGCTCTTACACCAAAAATGAATTTTAGGGGACTAAAGTGCATATTATACCTTTTAAGTGTGGTGAATGTCTCTTCGAGGTCTTGAATATACTGCATTGGTGACTTCCTTTTGACTAGTAGGTCATCCACATAGACTTTCTATTTCTGCCCTTCAACTCTTTGAATATTCGGTCCACTAGTCTTTGATAGGTCGACCTTACATTTTGAGCCTGAAGGGCATAACTCTATAATAGTATAACCCCTCATCTATAACGAAAGTCATTTTCTCAGAGTCTATGGAGTGCATTTGAATTTGATGATATCTTAAATATGCATCTAGGAAACTCATCATCAAGAATCCAACTCCCAAATCCATAAGCTCATATATTCAGATGAGAAAGCATCCATCCTTTAGGCATGTTGAGTTTAGGTTAGTGAAATCGACACATATCCTCCATTTGCTACCTAAATTCTACACCAGTACATGTTGGACACCCATTTTGGGTATTAAGCCTCTTTAGTGAAATAAGCTTCAAACAGCTTGGGGATCTCCTCTTTAATGGGTTTAGTTAGTATAGATGTTACTTTTCTCACTCTTTGCTTTATGGGTTGTTCATTCATGTGAATGTTTAAGTAATGACAAGCAATATTGATGTCAATTCCTAGCATCTCTGTTATTGTATAAGTGAATATATTTATATTTCATATCAGAGTTTGAATGAGGGCTTCTTTATACTTAGGACGGAAAGCTCATCTGACCCTTAATGCTTGCTCATTACATGTATAGTTGGAATTTCCTCTATCTCTTCAAGGACTTCAATCCATGTTCGCGCAATATCCAGTTGTAATACCTCATCTTCCTTGCTCGACCTGCCAACGGTGCTTAAATAGCATGTGTGGGACTAGTTGAGGTTTTCTGTAACAGTAATCTCTTCTCCTCCAACAAAAAATTTGACGGCTACATGATATGTTGACACCACCACTGAATATTTTTAGCAGATTCCATCAAAAGATAACATTGTAAGTACCAAGAACTGTTACTACTATGAAGTCAGTCATTGCAGTAAACTATTTATTACCCTCTCCCCAAGTGATGGGGAGAGTAATCATCCCTTCATTTTCTCTATGCTCTTATGAGAAATTATACAATAATCCTCCAATGAGTGTGAGTTTAGAATTTCCTAGTCCCAGCTTATTAAAAATTCATTTAAAAATGATATTGATCGAGTTTCCTATGTCAATCAAAATGTTCCCACTTGGTATTTGATGATCAAAGTTGTCACTATGGTTGCATAGTTGTAGGGATTTCCAATAGTGGGTTTATCCCTTCCTAAAAAGATCATTGGTATGATGGTCAGGATGGTGCTCGTATTATAGCTATCGAGTTTACTTCTCTAGATCGGAACCTTTTCATACTACCTTTCTTAAAGGACTCATATCGCCCCCAAAGATAGTTAATGTGCATGGGTACTGGTTCATTGTCAACTTCGATGACTTCTTTGTTTTTTCTCCTATCAAAATCCTAAGCTTTTTCACCTTTATCAACTCATCCACTAAGGTCTTCAAATGGTGAAACTCCTCAATATTGTGGCCATGATCACAATGTAAAGCACGATACCTTGATAGATTGGATACTACATCAACCTTCATTTGTGACAGGCATTTGAAATATTTTTTATTCTTAATTTCCTCTACTAGCTCGGCCATTGACACACTGAGAGGGGTAGAGTAGGTTGTGTATAGTCGGCTCCTGGATAATGAATAGCTGGATTTCTGAAAACCTCGCCCTGGTAGTTCTGGTCTCCTTCTCTTATATTTTCTCCGTCTTTGATACCCTTTCTTGAGCAGTCACTTTGAAGGCCTCTTTAGTGAGTCTTTAGTTCTAGCGAGTGATACTACCTGGACCACTTCATTATACTCTCCAGCATTTACATGATTATTCCCTAGCTCTAATAGTTTAACGAGTGTCTTAGGTTGTTAGTGACCCAAGGTATATTTGAAGGACCCCTCTTTCAAGCCTTTGAGTAAGTGTTGTTTAAGCGACTATAGGTTCTAGATCTTTGACTTTTAGCATCTCTCACTGGAAATGAGTAATGAACTTTTTTTAGGGACTCACTAGGTTCATGTCTCATCTACAGGAGAGCTTGAGAACTCTTTAGTAGCTTCTGAGCACTAGAAAATTGTGTGGTGAACATCCTTTTAAAGTCAGTGAATGATAATATGACTCCTAAAGGAAGGCATGAGAACCACGTGAGGCTGATTTTTTTAAAGTGGTGAAGAAGAGTCAGCACTTCATCATGTCATCTAAGTCTAGCAATGATGTGGTTGACTTGAAGTATGGTATGTTGTCAGTGGGATATGTTCAACCATTGTATGATTTAAGATGAGAGATCTTGAACCTATGAGGAGGGTGAGCTTCAACAATTTTCATAGAGAAAGCATTGATTGGCTATGGCTACTTCTTTGACACACCCTCTTCTTCACTTATGTCATATAATTCCTCATAAAAATTGGAGATCATCGATGGATGGGAACTGGCGATCCTAGATGGGTGTCTTCTTACTGAGTTTGACATGAAAGAAGATAATCACATGGATCCTTCATTCTCTTTTTCTATGGGTTCTTTATAGTATGGTTTCCCAAAGGCTGCCTACACAAGACGAGTGATCTTGTCTTCCATGTCTCATAGATCTTGCTGAGTTGCAAATTACTGGACACTTAGCTCTATGTCTGCCAAACGATCTCACATTAAAGGTCTTGCTTTACTTTGCATCTAGCTTTTGGTTCTTATCCTTATCCATGCTTATCGCACCTAAAAAATTTTGAATCCAAATCTATCCATAGATAAAGGACGAACCATCTATGACACCTAGGAAATATAGTTAGATAGAAATATTACAAGCAAGTAGGTAGGAAAGTAGAAAACTGTGGGGGAAATAATAATCTTTATTGCCAAAAAATCCAAGTACTAGGAAGAAGGATTTAGAGAGAGAGCTAAAAGGCCTCCTATTATAATACCAAGGGGTGATTATACATGAAAAATACATAGAAGGTAAATATAATATAAGTGAATTCTCGCCTAAGCTAATGGCAGCATGCATGTGAACAAGTTTAGATCTATTGGTTGATCGGGATGAGTGGGACATCATCGAAGGAATATGTGAGTTAAAGATAGGGCTGTAAGAGTAATCACCTCATTCCATCGAGTTGTCTCTTATTACCGGCAACTTGATTCATGTCTTGTCCTTTGGGTTATTATTTTCTAAGTGTTTAACTTATGCTTGGTTGTTGAGTATCCCTTATACGAGTACATTTATCTTGATAAATACACTAGCTTGGGTCTGCTTACTACTTTGGATATACAATTAATATATTACACTAGCACTTTTTAACCTAAAAGGCATAATTTTGTAGTAGTAAATACTTATTAGGGCGTATGGTGTTGAAAGAGATTAATGAATTAGTTGTGGATGTATTGATCATTATTTCATGAAATGGTAAAGGGAATTCATCTTCAAGATATGATTTATTTAAATTCTTATAATTATCATAAACTTGAATCTACCCATTCTTTTTACAAATAAAGTCAACACTGGCAATCCAAGCAAATTATTGTTCCCTTAGGATAATATTGACTTTCAATAGCTTCTTTGTTTCTTGGATGATGATTTATTATATAAAGTTGCATACTTTTGACTACTTGTTTTATCAAAAAAAGAAAAACATCAAGATTAATTGATGATTTGTGTGACACTATCTCTAGGGACAAGCCTAGTATTTTTAAAAAAAAATTAAATGAAACAATCATGATAATCTTAGAAGACTTAAATAATCTATAGTGTTAAGTCATTTAAATGAAATTTACTAATATTTTTAAGATGAGGATCATAATCTAAATTTAAGTTTATTTCATCCAACTCATCAATAGATGAAGTGGTACTTTCCCCCAATTCAGGTGGTGCATTCTCATCATTTATTTATTACATATAATTGGCATCTTATATAGAAGTGCATGAATTCATTTTGCAACTAGCTTGAAATAAGTTTTTATCATGGAATCCTAAGGCTTATCTTTCCCTATTATGCAGCGTTCTTCTTAACTTGTACCATAGCTTAGCATAGCATTTATGCCATGTATGAGGGAAGATTTTTCTTCTTCAACAATCTTATAACTAAAGGCAACAAAAGGTAAGAAATATAAAAATCTTCCAATTATTCAAAATAAAAGTAGAAATCAGACTCGCATTCAACCGAAGCTTCGATATATTATATCAATATAATGTAGAGTAAACTCAGAGCCTCCTTACATTCTTTTGTAGGATGCATGTAAACTATTTTTCAAGAAGAAACTATAGATATGTTCATAAATGAAATATCATGATAAAAATGCAATGGAGTTAGAGTAATGTTTAAAACTTACTTTGATAGTTTTCATGTGTTAAGATGCCATGCCCGAGGTATTGATCTATCAAAACCATGACGGCTTTAATTATATAAATCTACTTCAAATTGCAGCATCTCTCCCAAAAGAGCATGTTGATTTGCAATCTATTGGACTTCCTCATTTGAATCATCAGAGGAGCTATCTTGAAGTATGATCTTATTAAAATAAAAAATAGGAAAACTTTCTTATTTAGATCTATGGAATGGTTCTTGACATCATCCTTGAAGAATATTCTTTTCCCCATGCTTAAATGATAGGAGGATAGAAGGCAAAGGGACTTACTTGTAATTAGAGTAAATTGAAGACACTTTCAAATGAATTGGCTTTTTCTTAGGATTAAAATATTCAACAACATCATAAGTACCACTCCCATTTATAAAAATGGGCTACAAATATTTTTCCATAGAGAATTCTTCTTCTTTATGAGAATATTTAATACATTGGTGTAACATAGGTAGTTCTAGTTCATAAAGGAAGGTGTTGACCTCACTTTTAGAGTGAGTAGTCAATCTTCCCATCATAAATCTTGGATTCTTCTAGATACTAAGAGCTCCTTAGTCATAAGACACTTTTAGTGGCTAAGTGAACACAACATAAACCTAGAGACTTTAGGAGGATTAGTCTTAGGTCATGTTATGCCTTAGGACCTAGGGAGACCCACCTAGCCTATAGCTTAACAAAACCCATGCCTATCTCCTTAATTAAAATTTGACCTCAAATTCAACCAAAATCCAATTGAATCCCAACTCAAATCCAAATTCCAAATCAAAATCAAACTCATAATGATCTACACCTAAGCCTATGATTCAATCCTATGGACTTAGCTAAAACTTATTCAATCAATCCTAACTCAATTGATTTTCTCATAAATCAATCAATCTTTCAATCATCATTCCACACTCTACCAAAGCTATCAAACAAAACTAATCAAACCCAAAATAAATTCAACTCAACCTAACTTAACCCATTTGACCTAAAGGGTCTAAACGACCAAAATCCAATTAAACCGAAATCAATTACAATCAAAATCATCAACTAATTCCAAATCAATTATCAAACTCAATTCAACTCGAATCAAACCTAATCCAACTCAATTAGCCCGATTGGCCCAATTGACCCAAAGTGGCCAACTTGACCAAATTGAACCAAACTCCAAGCCAACCGAAATTGGATTAGATCAACCCTTCAAATATTCTCCATGATGATTGTTGATCATCTTGGGTAGCCTAATTGCAATCAATTCAATCAAATCAAGCCAATTGACCATTTAGATTCACATGACCCATAGTGACATAAAGGACCCATTTGATCCAATCTTCAATTCAACTCAAATTAGATTGAACCAAACCATCCAAAACCTCCTATAGTGATTGTTGATCATTCTTGATTGATCAATTGTAATCAATTGGGTCAAACCAAGTCAAGCTGGTCATTTTACCAAGTTAACCCCTTTAGCCTACATGAACCAAATGAACCAAACCTCATCCTATTCCAAATCAATTGAAACCAATGATCCTAATCCACTTCAAATTGATCCTTGAACATGACTTGACCATTAATTGAGCTGAACCAAACCCAATTGGCCTCTTGACCCAAGTTGACCTAATTTGACCTAAAGGGCCAACGGGTCAAATCAAAATCTAATACAAATTGATTGCAACTAGTAACTCAAATTCATTCCAAATTGATAATTGAACTTGATCAAAGCCTTGATTAAACCCAATTTGATCAAGTGAACCCAATTGACCCACTTAGCTCAAATTGACCTAAAGGGTCAATTTAGCCTAAATCATTCCTAAATCTAAATTGATTGAAGTCAAGGCCTACAATCATCTCAAATGATCAATTGAACATAAACCAATATCTAACCCAAGCCAATTTGGTCAATTTTGCCAAATTTGTCAACTTAGCTCATGTGACCAATATGAATTCAAATGGGTCAAAATCAAATCCAAGTCAAATTAAGCCAAACCAATTAAACCAAAATATTCCAAATACTCATTTGAACTTGACCCAAGCCTTGGTTTGACCCAATTTGACTAATTGGTCAACTTGACCCAGCCTAGCCCAGTTTGACCTATATGGGTCAAATTGAGCCAAACTCATTCAAACTAAGCTCAAACCCTTTGAAACTTGGCATGACTCATCCTTGGGTCACCTTGGGTCAGCCCAAATCCAACCCAACCCGAATTGAACTTGAATTGACCCATTACCTAAAGCCTCCCTCATGAGACAAAACCCACATTTGGTTGGTCTCACCTAAGCCCACTCTCTCGTCATGTCCATTGTCCTAATGGAAATAGATTACAAAATAAAAAAGAGATTATCTTAAAAGGAAGTTAATTTCATAACTCTCCATCATGTGGCTATCCCCGAGTTTTTGTGTTCCCTCTCTCTTGCTCCATTCGCACATCCAGGCCACACAACCCCTTCGCCCTACCCGATCTAACTCTTCTTTCAGCTCTCCGTCCAAGACTCACATTGTAGCCCTCGGTCGAGTCATTCTCCCAGAAACTTTGTGATCCCTTTTAAGGCCAATTTTTCACATAAGGCATCGCCACTCGTCCCAACTTTCTTCATCCATACTTGCAGTAGAGGCTGATAACTCTCTCCACCTAAGGAGTTGTTTGGTTGCCTGCATTTGAAATGCAATGTAAATAATTGAAAAGGATTACTTTATAGTTATTTGGTTGAGAGTTTTATAAATTCATGACTTTGTTTTTTTGTTAAAAAATGTAATGTAAAGTAATCGAAGGTTTTGATGTCCGAACACCAATCGAGTAGCGCGGTCACGGTGGTAAATGCGGTGGTGGGTGGTATGGTGCGCGATATCTGCAGACGGCCGCCGATCACTTTACATTGGCCGTCGGGCGAATTCCAAATATACTGAAAATGACCTTTCTAATGTATTTAAAATACATTACATTACATTAAAAATTTACTTTACTTGCAACCAAACACTCAAAGAGTTAAAATGTCTGCATTTGAAATATAATGTACTCCAAATGCACACAACCAAACAGCCCCTAACTGGAAAGTGAAAGTTTATTTTCCACTCTCTAAGATTTTCACCTCTCACAAATACGAAAGCTTAGTATCTCTCAGTTCTCTCTTATTTACTCTCTACAAAATACAAAAAAATTAACCTCGCCAAATTCATTGCCGTTAAGCTCATTATCGTCATTGACTACATGAAACTATACCACCTAAAACTCAAAACAAGTATTTGTGTGTGCTGAAACTCAACCTCTTGGAAAGAAACTGTAAAAATTAAATACTTGTGTGTGGCGTGGCTCCCCATTTGTGAGAAAAATCTTTAAAAAGTAAGTACTCATCTGCAGGGACGGAGCTTGAAAAGTTTTCTAGTGGGGGCAAAAATTAAGAATTTAAAAAAAAAATTAACCTAATGTTAGGGATGTAAACAAATCAAGTCGAGCTCAAATCACTCTTAGCTTGAATTTAAGCTTGATTGGTTTATAGAGTTCAAACTCTAGTTTTATTTTTTTTTTATTTTTCCAGCCATATAGTATAAAAAAAGATAAAATAATTAAAATTTTAAAATTTATTATAACAAAATGACAAAAAAAAGAAATTTAAAATAAAATAATAAGAAATTACTTGATTTAAGATAATAAGATGTAATTTAAAATATTTTTAATAATTATATATTTAAACTATTAATTGTAATATATTTTATGTATAATTTATGTAAGTATTTATTAAATGAGTCACTTACAAATCATATATATATATACTATTATATAATTTATGAAGAAATAATATTATGATATAGTTGAAATTTAAATTCAAAATTTTGATAATTTTTAAAAAACCTTATTAATTAAATTAATCAGTACTCATAAAATAATTGGATAAATGTATTTAATATATCATTTTATTGACAAAAATTATCATAATTTGCAATTTCTTAAAATATTGGAAGTTATAATACTCTTTAAAACTATTATTTGCAACAATTATATTGGTGAAAATGATTTAAATTTATAAGTAAAATTTTAAACTATTTTAAAATTGAGTTTTTATATGAATTAAAAAAAATTTAATATAGCATAGATCGCTCTTATTTTAAACACGTATTTATTAAAATGTTACTAATAAAAGATTAATAATTTTTATCAATATTATTATTATTTTTAAAGCATATTAAAATAAGATAATAGTAAAAGGAGAGGGAAACTAAAAAGTTTTTATTTTTTAAGAGATAATATAAAGTAATTAAAATAAAAAAATAAATTTTGCTTAAATTTAATTAGATTTGATCGTGTAAGGAAGTTGATACGTGTCTTTCTCTCATTATAGTAAATAAAATATTACTCTCTAGGCTCTCGCCATAACAACAACACGTGACCTCTTTGCCAATTGGAAAAAAGGAAAACGGCAAGCAAAGCAGAGAGCCCGCCGACTTCATCTTCCTCCCGACTTACCAAATAAAATAAAATAATTCTTTCTCCCCATTGGGATTCTCTCCGGGGCGAGAAAATATTACGTCCGGAGTCCGCATGTAACTTTATGTGCAGACTCCAATCGTGCACACGTGTCCAGTTTTTTCCCGCTTTAGGATTAATTGAGCAAATAAAGATACGACGGCCAGAAAGACATTTCTCCTCCGACTCACCGTAGAACGCCGATGATTAACGGATGATGTCAGAAATATATTTCCCAGCACCCACCCCGTAAGCGCTAAAAAAGCAGGAGAAGAAGAACGAAAACATTACCGACGCTCGACATTCCTCCGTAAGTACTGAACGCTTAGGCTTTCTTTCGAAAAGATTTTTCTCAGCTCCTCGCTCGAGACGTCCCACGTCGCTGATATATCAAATCATAAATTGAGGAAAGGACTACATGAGGTATTTACACATGTATTCCAACTTGAATGAATTTAGGGTTTACTGCTCTTCTCAGCCCAAAAACAATTAATTTTATATATTATGATATATCTCGCATTTCCTCTGAGTACATAACTTTGCTTTTTTTACCGCTTCCTTAACTGCTTTTGAGATTATGTTCATTATATTCAATAGAAAGATTGATGCTAGCGATTTGGTTTTGGGTGTATCAGATTCGCATTTTCATCTTGACCATTTTTTCTCGTTTATTTTGTCAATGTCTTATGATTATGTATGCGCATCGCAAAGCATTTGGAGAAAGTTTGGATAATGCAGGTATTACATCCATCAGATACCTCTGAGCGATACCATTTTGATAGTTTTTTCAGTTTATTTTGCCAACTTCATGATTATGTAGGGCATTGTTTGGGAGATGGGTTGTTTCATCAGACTGCACTGAGGGTACGCACATTTTGACCTTTTTCCAGCTTATTTGCCGACATGTTGCAGCAGGAAGATTTGATGCGTGATTTTGGGTGGTTATTTACATATACTCTTTGGAGGGTGACTTTTGACAGTTTTTTCCAATTTAATTGATGAAGCTGTTATTGTTTGGATTGGAGATTTGGTTCAGAGTACCCTTTGGAGGTAATTTTGACAATTTTTTCAGTTTTGCCAACTTCTTATGATTATGTTTAGCAGAAAGCAAAGATTTGGAGATTGATGGATTTTTTTGCAGAGTATTCTGGAGGTACCATTTTGATCTTTTCCCGCTTTTACCAACTTTCGATTATGTTTAGATAAAGGAGCATTTGGGTGATTTTTATTTGATCTGGTGCATTTTGAGTACACCATTTTTTTTCTTTAGCCCAACTTATGATTATGTTTAGCAAAGGAAGCATTTGATTGGGATTGACATTTTGCATGTGCCCCTGAGGGGGCCGCATCTTTTAAATTTTTTCTAGTTTTTTTGTCATTATGATTATGAATATTTGGAAAGCGCAGTTTGGGTAAGGGGGTATTTTTGTACTGCAGATTCCTCTTTGGAGACATTTGAGCTTTTCCAATTTTTTTGCCAACTCATGATTATGTTTACTGCAAAGGAAGCATTTGGAGATTGTTTGGATGGATTCGGTGGTATTTTGATATGTATGGCATCTTTGGAGGTACACATTTTGACCTTTTTTGGTCTTGAATATCTTGCATTGGTGACTTCCTTTTGACTAGTAGGTCATCCACATAGACTTTCTATTTACGCCCTTCAACTCTTTGAATATTGTCCACTAGTCTTTGATAGGTCGACCTTACATTTTGAGCACGAAGGGCATAACTCTATAATAGTATAACCCCTCATCTATACTTGAAAGTCATTTTCTCGAGTCTATGGAGTGCATTTGAATTTGATGATATCTTAAATATGCACCGGAAGGAGTTGGCAAAATAAACTGAAAAAAAGGTCAAAATGGTGTACCCTCCAAAGAGGTACAGTCTGAGATGTAAAATACCACCCAAAATCCATCCAAATAATCTCTAAATGCTTCCTTTGCAATGCCCTAAACATAATCATAAGAAGTTGGCAAAATAAACGGAAAAAAAGCGTCAAAATGATGTGTACCCTCCAAAGAGGTACAGTACAGATACAAAATACCACCCAGAATCCATCCAAACAATCTCCAAATGCTTCCTTTGTAATGCCCTAAATATAATCAGAAGGAGTTGGCAAAATAAACTGGAGAAAACTGTCAAAAATGATATGTACCCTCCAAAGAGGTACACAGAGTACAGATGCAAAATACCCACCCAAAATCACCCAAACTGCCTCCAAATGCTTCCTTTGGAATGCCCTAAACATAATCATAAGGAATTGACAAAAAAATGTAAAAAAAGGTCAAAAATGATCTGTTCCCTCCAAAGAGGTACATAGAGTACAGATATAAAATACCACCTAGAAATCACCCAAACTGCCATCAAATGATTCCTTTGGAATGCCCTAAACATAATCATAAGGAGTTGATAAAAAAAACTGCAAAAAAAGGTCAAAAATTATATGTACCCTCCAAAGAGGTACACAGAGTACAGATGCACTAAACCCCCCAGAAACCACCCAAACTGCCATCAAATGCTTCGTTTGCAATGCCCTAAACATAATCATAAGAAGTTGGCAAAAAAAAATGAAAAAAAACTATCAAAAATGGTTTGTACCCTCCAAAGAGGTACACAGAGTACAGATGCAAAATACCACCCAGAATCCATCCAAACAATCTCCAAATGCTTCCTTTGCAATGCCCTAAACATAATCATAAGGAGTTGGAAAAATAAACTGAAAAAAACTGTCAAAATGATCCCCTCAAAGAGGTACACAGTCTGAGTACTCAAAATACCAGAAACCACCCAAACCGCCATCAAATGCTTCCATTATAATGCCCTAAACAAACATAATGAAGGAGTTGGCAAAATAAATTGGGAAAAAAATGTCAAAAATGGTCTGTACCCTCCAAAGAGGTACACAGAGTACAGATGCAAAATACCACCCAGAATCCATCCAAACAATCTCCAAATGCTTCCTTTGGAATGCCCTAAACATAATCATAAGAAGTTGGCAAAATAAACTGAAAAAAACTGTCAAAAATGGTCTGTACCCTCCAAAGAGGTACACAGAGTACAGATGTAAAATACCACCCAAAAATCACCCAAACTGCCATCAAATGCTTCCATTATAATGCCCTAAATATAATCAGAAGGAGTTGGCAAAATAAAATGGAAAAAAAAGGTCAAAAATGGTCTGTACCCTCCAAAGAGGTACACAGAGTACAGATGTAAAATACCACCCAAAATCCATCCAAACAATCTCCAAATGCTTCCTTTGCAATGCCCTAAACATAATCATAAGAAGTTGGCAAAATAAACTGAAAAAAACTGTCAAAAATGGTGTGTACCCTCCAAAGAGGTACACAGAGTACAGATGTAAAATACCACCCAGAATCCATCCAAACAATCTCCAAATGCTTCCTTTGCAATGCCCTAAATATAATCAAGGAGTTGGCAAAATAAACTGAAAATCAAAATGATCTGTACCCTCCAAAGAGGTACACAGAGTACAGATGCAAAATATCCACCCAAAACTATCCAAACTGCCTCCAAATGTTTCCTTTGGAATGCCCTAAACATAATCATAAGGAATTGACAAAAAAAACTGTAAAAAAAAGGTCAAAAATGATCTGTACCCTCCAAAGAGGTACACAGAGTACATATACAAAATACCACCCAGAAACTACCCATCAAATGATTCCTTTGGAATGCCCTAAATATAATCATAAGGAATTGACAAAAAAAACTGCAAAAAAAAGGTCAAAAATGATCTGTACCCTCTAAAGAGGTACACAGAGCAAAATACCCACCCAAAATCACCCAAACTACCATCAAATGCTTCCTTTGGAATACCCTAAATATAATCATAAGAAGTTGGCAAAAAAAATTGGAAAAAACTATCAAAAATGATCTGTACCCTCCAAAGCGGTACACAGAGTACAGATGCAAAATACCCACCCAAAATCACCCAAACTGCCTCCAAATGCTTCCTTTGGAATTCCCTAAACATAATCATAAGAAATTGGCAAGAAAAACTGCAAAAAAACTGTCAAAAATGGTCTGTACCCTCCAAAGAGGTACACAGAGTACAGATACAAAATACCACCCAGAAACCACCCAAACTGCCATCAAATGATTCCTTTGGAATGCCCTAAACATAATCATAAGGAATTGACAAAAAAAATTGCAAAAAAGGTCAAAAATGATCTGTTTTGTATTTAATACATCACTAACAAACCGTAGAAAAAATGCACGAGAAGCATTACCGATGAATTTCTATTTAATACATCCTCTGCTAAAATGGTTGTTATTTCCTCAACGATCTCCATCTTCATGGTTCTTTTGTAAAAAGAAAATGAGATTTTCTATTTCTCTTCGAGCTCATTTTGCGGAAAAACTAACCCTAAACCCTAAATCTATATATTTCTTTTAAAATCCTCGCGCATTCCAACGATGCAGGCGGGTGGGGAAATGTATTTACAGACCGTCGTTAATCATCGATCTAAGTTTGGTGCCAGAGAAATGTCTTTCTACGCGTGTCCGTTATCTTTGCTCGTTAATCGCTAAAACGGAAAAAATTGGGACATCGTCGTCAGATTGAGTCCGCAAAAATACGCCGGACTCGACGTAATATTTTCTCCTCCGGCGTCGAGCGTGATCGAGGGAGTCATCGTGGTGTCGTCAAGGGAGCGAACACACGTAAGGGCCGAACACGAGTTGAGCTAAAGTGTCTGATTTTGTTGAGCTAAAGGCTGGGCCAGTGGGGGCACAGCCTAGTGCCTTTATTATAGCTCCGCTCTTGCTCATATGTGCTGATACTTGGCCTTGTGAAAAAAAATTATAAAAATGAAGTACTCGTCTATACTGGTACTTGGCCTTGTGGGGAAATCCATTGTTATTCACGCAGGTGCTTGAAGACTTTGTTGTGCCTACACTAGAGTAGCGAGTATTGAAGACTTGACCAAAGTGTATCAAACACCTACAGTCATACCTAAGCTGGCATGACAGGGGCTTTAGCGTATTCGATGCATTCCTTTATATGAGGATAACATTGAGATATTGTTAGATTTTTGGACTGATGTGGGACTTTAAAAGAACAAAAAATAACTTAAATAACATAAAATGTAAATATGAATGTCAAACTTGTAATAGAAAGACTTATAGGGAACCGATGAAGATCTAAAAGACTCGCTCCGTAAGCACGACCCTTTCTGACTTCTTCAAATCACACAAAACACTCCCTAAAACTCAAATGAAGTTTGAATTGAAATAGTCTTCACCCCTAATTTATAGAATTTGAAAAGTGCCATTATGGGTCCCACCCTTAATTTAAAAAATATATTAAATATATGGTGGGTATGACATGCAAAAAACTTATCATACCCAAGTGCTAATTTTGTCTCATCCGCCACCATATCTGCAACTTCTTAATACATGAAGATAGAAGGCAACATTAAATTAAAATTTGTATGCATTATGAAGTGACTAATCCTTCAAATTAGGTGCATTGAAATGCATGCAAATTATTTGATATGGAACTTTGCAAGAATTATAGGGTGACCAATTCTCTAAATTTGATGCACTATAGTGTGTGCAAATAATTGTAAAGTGAAAGTTTATATGCAATGCAGAGCAACCTTCTGTCTAATCTAAACACACTAAAATGCATGCAGATAACTTCAAAATGAAATTTAGCATATATTACAGAAAAATCTTTATCCTAATTTGAATGCATTAAAATGCATGCAAGTAATCAAGGTTAGGAATTTTGCATGTATTACCTTCAATTCAAATAAAATAATTTCACCTTTAATTATAATGCTTTGCAATTAATGATTCACTTAAAATTAAGATGCTCACATCTGCTCTGACCCAAGCATTGACTACTCAAATAAACAGTTTAAGAATGTTGTGCCGCCAATCTTATAGTTTTCTTTTAAATTTTAAATTCATTTTAAATCTACAACTACTTGAATGTGCCCCTATCATAATGTTGAATATTTAAATCTAATGTTTAAAAGAAACTACATGGGTCGAAACTCAATTAACTTAAGTTACTTGCATGAAAAAAATATGTCGATATTTTAAGAGATCAATCATTATTTTGAAAATATTCATATTTTTTATATTTAAAGAATCACTAATTGCAAAAATCATGAAACAAAATTGTAAGCTTAAAGCTATAGACACAATTTTTCTCTATAAGAATAGAGTTGACAAAGTCTGCAATATACTAATCTTTTAAAAATTAACTAATCATATGTAATTGATAGAACCAACCCTCTATATTTGAGGTAGAGTTGGCATGGTTTACAATGTAATAGATCATCAAGTGAATTTAAACTATACATAAATAATAGACCCAATCCATTGATAGTATTCAAATATAGTTAAGAAGATATAAAAGCATAAAATAAATTCAATCAACTAAATATCTCAATGATGTTCATGTTGATTATTAATCTCAACCAAGTGGGGTTCATTATCAAGTAGAATTCTCAAATAATTTAAAATAAAAAAACATCTAAATGAAAATCGATCATTTTAAAATTTAAAGCAAAATTCATTCAATCCACACTCTACAACTATTTATCGAGAGAAACAATTTTGATGTTAACTTAAGCTCACAAAGAGCAGATGCCATATTATATATACTATTACATTCCTAGTCAAAATAGTCTGCATTTGTAAGTACGTGGTCTGAGTTCTCTATCAATATGATTTGTCCAGTAAGCTTCACATATAAAATATTTACAATGAGAGCCCTTTGACCATGTAGTTTAGGCAATAAACTCCACTATATTATGATTAAGGCTATAGCCTATATGTTCTCTGATGATTTTCTATACATTGAGTTATGAATCATAAGATATATCTAAAAAGGCACTAAGATCTCTATCAACTATTTGGACATAAAATTGTCTCCTTCGGACAAATATCAACCATAGTCCACAAGATTTCCTTGGACAAAATAACTTGTTGTTAATAAAGATCCTTTAGTTAGGTTGGATCAACCACCTCCTTTGAGTAAATGGACACGGGACCACGATTTCCGAGGCAATAGAACCATGAGATCTTCACCGGACATGTTGTCATTTCCCCAATCATATACTTTAAATTAAAAGTGATGAATTTCATATATTTCAATACTAATTTGTTTCCACTATATAGTAAATAATTAATGACCTAATGACTAGCCTTAATAAAAAGTTTTCTCTCATCATCATTACGAGGGATAATTATAAGTGCTTGTGCATATCAAAACTAGGACCCAAATCTAAAGTCCTCACCAAATGAGCATGAAGACTTTGGGTGGTGTCAAATCTATAAATAAAGGTATTTGTCATCTATAAATTTCAGCATGAAATGTATACTCTCTTTCATCGAGAGGTCGAGCATAAATTTTCAAAGCCCACACAATTATGTTGTATTTTGTTTTAATCAAGACCATTCTCTTTGTGACTTCTCCTAGCTATTGTTGGATTCTCTTAAGACATTTTTAGATTATATTACTCTCATGTTGGCTTATAGGAGGCTACCACCAATAAATGGATTCACGTGATCAAAACTTTTAATCTTCATACAATTTACAATTGGAAGGGACTAGCTAGTATATATATATATATATATATATATATATATATATATATCTGTGTGTGTGTGTTTTTGTATGTAGTATGTATGTGCACTCTGATCTTAATTCAACCTAAACATGCAATTAGATAAGATAAACTTAATGATGACTTGATTATTTTTTTGATAGCTAGTTTTCTATTATTATATTAATTTTAATAAATCCAATCCAAAAATTATGTATATTATTAGAAATATAAATATGATATATAATTTCACATATAATTAAATAAATAGAAGAAAAAATAATTTTATTTATAATTGAAATATCTCTCTAAAATTTATAAATCAAGCTTGAATATAATCAAATTAAACGACTTAGTGAGATGAGTCCAACAACACTAAAATCGGGTCAAATCGAGGCCAAATGAGCTCGAGTCAAGCTCAAAAGACACCTATGAAACTTTGAGACACTAATTGAATGGTCAAATGACTTTGAAATTTGACATGCTTATAGTTGAATCGAGCGATTCGACGAGACAAATCCAACGAGCCTATGAATGCTCAAATCGAAGATCATTTGAACAGTCAAATCATCAAAAAAATTATATATGATCAAATGAATCCATATGAACCGTCCGATGGAGTGTATTGGGATTTTGGCTACAATGACCAAAATGCCCCTTTTAGAATCCTATAAATAGAACTTCATTCTTGTCATGAAGGAAGAAGGCTGGAAGCGAACTTGGGAGAAAGCTGAGAGAGAGAGCTAGAAGTTTGAAATTCGTCATCACCATCGTTGTCACCGACTGTCACCAATAATCGTTACAGTTTAACTATCGCTACATGGCTATTGTAATCTAATTTTGGAATTCACATTATCAGTATTTCCTACATATAATCTTATAATCTCGGTATTGGAAAATTTTAAACTCTATATTCCAAAGCGGATATATAGTAGAGCATTTTAACTTGGCTAGGCCCCATAGTTTTTTCTCCTATTTATGGGGGTTTTCTACGTAAAAATTCTAAAGTTTCTTATTATCTTTTCAACTATCTGCGTGCTAGATTTCTAAGTAAGGCGGAAATTTTATTCTACCATAACTAGTTTTTTGGCACACAATAATTTGGCATCGTCTGTAGGAAATATTCCCTTTACATCTTCACAATGGTTGATAATCTGACTTCAAGTTAAAAGCAACAACATCTATATGATGGAGAAAATATTACTTTAGAATAACACATATGAAGAATGAAGAAACATCAAATACTGATCATTCAGTTCATATCAGAAGCGGGGGGACAACCATTTATCTCAAAAGATTATTCAAATTAATATTCTGAATATCTAATTGATTATCAGTTCGAAAAGCAAGCCAATGATGTGGAGTATGACATCATCACCGTTATCGCTGACTGCCACCAACAACCGTTATAGTCCAACTACCGCTGCATGGTTATTGTAACCTGATTTTAAAATTTCCATTATCAGTATTTCTAACATACAATCTTATAATCCCGTAATAAAAAAATTTAAACTTTGTATTCCAAAGCGAATATATAGTAGAGCATTTTTACTGGGCTAGGCCCCATAGTTTTTTCCCCTATTTATGGTCTTTTCTACATAAAAATTCTAGAGTTTCTTATTATCATTTCAACTATATGCGTGCATGCTGGATTTCCAAACGAAGTTAAGACGTGAAGTTTTATTCTATCATAATTAATTTTTCAAACATAATTTGATATCATTTGTAGGAAATATTCCATTTACATCTTCACAATGGTTGATAATCGACTTCAAGTTAAAAGCATCACCATCTATATGATGGAGAAAATGCTACTTCAGAATAACACATATGAGGAATGAAGAAACATCAAATACTGATCATTCAATTCTTATCAGAAGCTGGGGGACAACCCTTTATCTCAAAAGATCTTCCAAATTATTATTCTGGATATCTAATTGATTATCAGTTCGAGAGCAAGCTAATGATGTTGAGTAATTTCAATATTGAAAAAAAAAAAAGATAGCTTTATAAATTATGATTCTCCAATCATACTCATAGAAAAATAAGATAAAGATCAAGAAGCAACTTTGGCTACAACCTCAAACGGATGTTTTGATTTGACCTTTTCACATAGGTTAACTTCATCGAGTAATACTCTGAGAAATAATCTCAGAAGATTCAAATTATTTAACCTCTTTCACATAGGTTAACGTCGTCGAATAATACTTTGACAAAATAACCTCAGATGAGAGTTAAAACTATTTCCTCTTCCACATGTAAAATGTCACCGTGCACTCTAATAAATAACCTCGATAAATCAAAATCTTTTATGGATTCCTCCCCTGCCCTGGAAGCCTGATGAGAAGCTAGTAGTGGACAAGGTTCTCACTAGAGACTCAAGAGAGCATGTGGTTGTGGTCTCCACTAATCAAAATCTTAGAGGTACAGTACATCAAAATCTTAGAAAGCAAAGCCTCAAAAGATACGGATATATTAAAATGAAGGCAAAAGCCTCAAAAGATATATGTATATCAAAACCTCAGAAGATAAAAGCTTTAAGAAGCATCAAAATTTTAGAAGGCAAAAGCCTAAAAGGTATAAGCACATCAAAATCTCAATAGACAAAAAAGAAGGTAGATACATCAAAATCATAAAAGAGAAAAGCCTTATAAGGTACAAGTAAATCAAAATTTAAGAAGGCAAAAGCCTTAGAAGGTTTAGGTTCATCAAAATCTCAAGACAAAAGATAGTACATCAAAATCTTAGAAGGTAAAAGCCTTAAAAGGTATAGGTATCATGATAGAGGAGAATAAGCTCGTTGCGATCTTTTAAGAGGAATAGTTGCCAAATCATTTGGAAAATATAACTTCTTCTTGAAGATTATCAAAGTATCACTGTTGATAGTTGATGTTACATCATCAGATCTCGTCCGTGATGCTTCTGCAACCCATCATCTTGTGCAAGATTTACTCGAAATCTTTAGACATTGGGATATCTGTGGAATGATGCTCATCAATGAAAAAACTCTCTATTTTTCAATTTTGGAATCATACTGGAGACTGAATTCGGGAAGCGAGCTGCTTAACCAGGTCAGTTGGAAACCATTAGATCGGGGAGCCTTTGAGAGTTGCACCATTATAAGGATCTGGGAGAAACCACGACTTGAAAAGAGACTTGGAAGCATGAGCTTGAATTGAGATGCGTGCCCACAGTCAGCTTCAAACCCTACTAGGATGGAATATGAGTGGTGCACTATCATAAAGGTGAGTGGAGGATTCCAGGATATAGAGAATGTTGGAAGAACTTGAAAGCATACTAGAGCCTAAATTTGGGATGTGTGCCTAGTCAATTGGAATCCCAGATCGTGAAGAATTATGTGAGGGGTTAATATCGTTATATGGACCAAAGAAAATAAAGTAAGAAAGTAATGTCCAAAATTTTATTATTCCTTGGGGTATTTATACTTGAAAATGAGACTTTAAAATTTAAAAATAATTATTAGGGGTCCATCTTCTCATTTAATTTAAAAATCTCTCTCTCTCCACATCCCTCTCTCTCCCCCCTCTTTCCATCTCTTCCTCTCTCTCTCTTTCTCTCTCTCTCTCTCTATCTCTCTCTCTCTCTCTCTCTCTCTCTCTCTCCCTCTCTCTCTCACTCACGATAAAAAAAAAAGTAGGGCCCACGACCCCCTCTCTTTTAAATCAAACGTCACCTAAAAAGAAAAAATTATATATATATATATATATATATATATATATTAATAAAATAATTTATGTATTTATAAAAATTATCAATTTAAATAAATAAATTGATACATATATATAATCATAAATCCTAATAATTTTTGATAAAGTGATTTCATTTAATATATTTTTAAATAAAATAAGTTTTATCATCCAAAAATAGAGAAGCAAATAATATATCTCTCTAAAATTTATAAATCAAGCTTGAATACAATCAAATTAAATGAGTCAGTGAGAGGAGTCCAACAACACTAAAATCGGGTCAAATCAAGCCCAAATGAGCTCGAATCAAGCTCAAAAGTTACATATGAAACTTTGAGACACTAATTGAATTAAAATGACTTCTAAATTTGATATGCTTATAGTCGAATCGAGCGGCTTGATGAGATGAATTCAACGAGCCTATGATCACTCAAATCGAGGATTGTTTGAATGGTGAAATCATAAGAAAACCATCTATGATCAAATGAATCGATATGAACTGTCCGATGGAGTATTTTGGGATTTTTGCCACAATGACCAAAATGCCCCTTTCAATACATAGATATAGATTCTTGTCATGAAGGGGAGGAAGAGTTTGAAGTGAACTTAGAGAAAGGCAGAGTTTAATGTTCATCATCACTACCATTGTCATCGACTGCCACCAACAACCGTTACAGTCCAACTACCATCGCATGGCTATTGTAACATGATTCTAAAATTCTCATTCTTAGTATTTTCTACATACAATCTTATAATCCCGTTATCGGAAAAATTTAAACTCTGCATTCTAAAGAGGATATATAGTAGGACATTTTTACTAGGCTAGTCCCCATAGTTTTCCCCCCTATTTTTGGAGATTTTTCATGTAAAAATTATAGAGTTTCTTATTATTATTTCAACTATCTGCGTGCATGCTGTATTTTCAAACGAAGCTAAGGCGTGAAATTTTATTCTACCGCAACTGGTTTTCTCGTACCCAACAATAATTAATAATTGATAATAGAAATATTAAATACATGAATATGTTGATAGATTAAAAATCTAATTTTATTATCATAATATTTTAGAAATACTCCTTTAGTATTTTATCTCAAATTTGATAAAATATTATGATGTATTGATCAATAATAATATGAATATTTATTTATATTATAAATTTTTTATATTATACTCACTTAACTTTTAATGATGGTTCAAATTTAATTAAAAGAATTTACAATTTTTGAATAAGATTTTAAAATTTGAATTATATTCAACAAAATATAGAACTTTGAAATTTTGTTTGGATGATATTTAGATAATAAAAAGGTAAGGTATTCATATTATGAGGAATTAGATTATACATAGATATATAATATTTTATGAGTTTAACAAATATATATTTTTTTCACATGTATTTTATACACCACTTTTAGACGCATTATCATTCTTAAACTAGGGGGATGAGGTATTTGAGACCTTCTTCGAACCAGTAACCGTGTGCCCCCGAGTGTCCAAACTATATACATTTAAAGAGTTTATACTACACATGAATTAGGCATAGGGGTTTTATTTATTTCACTTAACTCTAAAAAAATTAACTTAGATAATAAGACTATTACTTCTTGGTTTAAATGGTAATCATATAATTTATACATCATACACTTAGAAAATTAAACTTCAAACACAAATGTGAGTGATCTTTAATTTTATGGATGTAAGTATGATTTAGTCATTTATAAGTGAAAGGAGGGTACCAAATAAATATCACAAAGTAACCTATTTAGGTCATGAAACCCTAAGACTTTTCACATGAACATAATGTAAGCTTGATCAACATTACTTAGTCAATACATGTTTTTTATATTTAATTAAACCTATTTAGGGGGGATCAAATGATGGAGTTTTCTTTCACACATCCTTTGGTTATTAATTAAATTTAAAAGGTGAATTAATATTTTTTATGAATTAATTAAATTTTATAACTATTTAATCCAATTAATTGCCAAGATAACATAGAAATTAATTAATCACAATTTATAAGCCCAAACATTATGAGAAAATTCATGGACATACATGATGATATGAAAAGTAAAAAAAAACAAAAATTTCATCATATTTGAGTTAATGTTTTATGATTAATTAATTAATTAATTGAGAAAAATGCTAAATAGACAATTACTCTTAAAATACCTAAAACCATTTGGGGATTTTAATTACATTGATTAACTCTCTATTAGCTTAGCAAAAGAGGATTTTTTATAATTTTTAGATATTTATGCCATTAATTATGAATTTTTTAAGTCCAAGGTCAATTAATATATTTTTTAAATTAATAAAATCTCTTTAATGGTGGTTTTAAAAAATAATTTGGACTAGAGGTTCTAATAATTTTCTTTGGCCACCATTAGACCTCCAATAGATATTTAAGCATCTACAATTATTTTCATAATTTTCTTAATTAAATTTATTTATTAAATGGCTAAAATGGCTAATTTGGATTTGAAAATATGGATTCCCTAATGAACTCACCCAATTGGTCTAAACTAATTATAGGAGGTAAAGGTCATCCCATAAGACATTCATAAAAAATTTCATGTCATTTGGCTAAGTTATTAGAGTTTAATTTTACTAATTAGAAAAACCTTCAAATCTTAATTAGTCTATATACACTTGATAAAAATTAGTGATTTTATTTTTCTTAGACCCCACTTTGTTTAAGCTTTCCAATAAGTCCTTATTTACTTTTTAAAATTTTTTTTATAATTAATTATAAATTTTTAAGGTTTTGTTTATTTAAACACATTTTAAGCCTTATTTTAGGAATTACATAATTAGTGGCTCTGAGATGTATTTTCAGCATGGGATTAATTATTTAAACTATCTCTCGCTAATGCTAACTCAATGACGGTGGATGTGGTTTCATCCCGAGTCGTTAGATCAAAGATCGAATAGCTGAAATGAATCATGTGATTTTAAAGGATTAAAATTTCATAAATCTAAATGATTTAATCACGACCGTCCATTCTAATCATTTGGACTAGGCGGTGCATGATTCATCCCCAACCATCAATGGGAAATAAGAGTCATCTGCCTTTTGCCGCTTGATTAGAGCTCACCAAAGCTATCATGGTGAACTGGACTCAAATAGGATCATAAATGAAAATGCAAGTGTTTCATATGGCTTAATCTACGTGAAATGATAAATCATGGAACAAAAGATAAATGCTTAAGGAATTTTCTATGATTTGAGGGTGATGACCTCGCTAGAGCTCAAGACCAGTGGCCTGACATGTGAGGTAGCCGCTAGAAGAGATGAATCTCAGAGAAGATGGCAGTTGCCTCCTTGTCCTTTGCTCCCAAGACTACGCACCATCATGAGTTAGCTAGAGTTTGATTAAACACTGACTTTTGTGCTCAAATTGAGTGGTTCTTGATTCATTCTTGCTCGCTAGAGCATGGGGAATGAGTGGGAAGAGTTAATTAGGTTGGAGTTGAGTTTTGGTGAAGTTGGATGTTTGGGATGCTTGGGCTGAGAAGTGGATTTGTCTCGCCGGTGATAGGGTACACGAGAAGCTCTAGAAACTTGGGAACTATCTCTAGGGGCTTCTGAAGGTGTGTGCTAAGTTTGGAGGGCTAGGGAGGCATATACCTCCCTCCCCATGTGAACCACCCATTTGGGTTGGTTCAAGCAATGGTAACCGGCCAAGTAGTGGGCAGAGCTTATTTTGGCTCTAAACTGATGACCTCACCTTGGTTAATGGCTAAAGGTAAATGGGATAAACCATGGTTAGTAAACTAAGGGTTGTCTAAGGTGAGAGAGACCTCACCTTTGTTAATGGCTAAACAAGCCAACATTGGGTAAGCTTCGATCACTTAGGGAGAGCTCAAATCATGCTAAGGTGACTGTCGTGGCCAAAGGGAGGGGCTAAACTTTCTTATTTTTAAGTTTTGGGTATCATATGATCAATTGTGTTTGGTATATGAGTTTTAACTTGAACTTGGAGTCATTAGGTACCACCTAATCAAGGACGTGGTCTACTCTTAGGGTTAAGCCTTGTGAGTCTTTTAGGCTCTAGGTTGTGTTCCCCAGCCACTAGAAGTGTCTTAACGCTAGATGAGAAAACCTTAATGCCTAGATTAAATTCTAAGTCTAAGGAGTGATGTGTGTTGACCTCTCTAAAAGTGAGGTCAACAATATGTTTATTACTCAATAATTTTTTTTTATAGAATATTCCTTAACATATATTACTTAGATTTACTTCCTGATGTTTATCCATCTAATCTTTAACATAAATGTTTTATTTCATTATTATGCAACATTATAAATAAAATTTTTACAAGTTAACCTTAATGTAGGTGAATTTAATCCAAATCTATAATTACTGAGAGAAATAAAGTTGTTTGAGATTGAAGACATTAGTACTAATGAAGCATCAATCAACATATATGAATAGCATAAAATCTTAGGGAGGTGAAAGAGCCTACTACCTTTGGAAGATACTAGGCTTTAACTCTATGGAAAAAGTTCTTTTAGAGCTAGAGAAGATGAGGCAAGATAAGCTCAATTATCATAGGATTCTTGAAAAATTGCATGATAAATCAAAATGTATTTTGTTCTTTAATTTAATTTCATGTTAGAAAATAAAAGTGGCCCACATATAATATTTGGAGGAATTTTTGTATGTTTTTTATGAGGATTTATCTTTCTTTACAACACTTCATGTACTATTTATACTCCCTTTAATTTAAGCAAAAAATTTGTGCCCATAAGGAGTTTGGCGATGTCAGCTATTGGATTAATTTATGAATTAAACATATTTAAGCTTTATGAATCCTAATAGCACTTTTTCTTTTGTTTATTGTTCTCTTACTATCATAAAAATCAAATTATATACCTTCTATAAAATCCTAACTTATTTTTTCACCTATTGTGACTACCCTATTCTATTAAGAGATTCACAACTTTCTAACTACATATACAACTGATTTTGAATTGCCTCCATTAGTTGTCTAACTATCAAAATTTAGATCTTGATATCTTTAACATATTCATTAAAGAAAATCTAACCAACTATTTTAAGAAAATTTAGCTAGTAATTTATCAAAAAAAATTGTGAACTAATCAACATTTTACTTAGCCTTTCAACAACCATAAATATTTAACCACCATTTCAACAACCCCTAAAATCTTTTAACTATATCCTCATCCCCATCAATCAATATTGTAATTATTATTGAGTGTGATGTTCTATGGATCATCAATAGAAATTTTTCTATAAACATTACTAAATACGAATGAGCAAGCTTTCCAACTATTAAGCTATGTTGAATAAAACAATATAATCTACTTTGGTGTTTGATTAAGTTCAGAATTTTATTAGTCAACTACTCAACTATAAAAAAAAAGGAGTAAGAAAAAAATAATGTAGCAAGATAACACAAAGATTTGTATCTATTTGATTGTATGATATGCTTAATAATCATTGTCCAAGGATTTGAATTGTTCCTCATTACTCAAAAGAAATACGAACATGATTACAATAAGTAGCAAATGCTTGGGAAAAAAACATTAAATTTACATTGTGAATCGTTATAATTTGATCATTGGTACGGAATTTACATTTAATTTATACAGAGTGCACTGAAATAAATGCATTTTTTCTTTTTTTTCTTACATGTAATTAGTTTATATATATATATATATATATATATATATATATATATATATATATATATATATATATATATATATATATATATATATATATATATATATATATATATATATATAAAGAGAGAGAGTGAGTGAGAGAGAGAAATAGGATCTCTTTACACTATCATAAAAACATTGAATTGCTCAAATTTTCTACTTCAACCTCAATGAAAATTATTAATCGTGTATTCAAACTAATTGTTTAAAGTAAGAAAAACAAATCTCTTTTGATCAAATTCGAAATAGAAAACCAAATTACAGATCACAATTTCTTCATGTCAATTATACCGAAGAAATATTTAAAAGACTGCATATTCAGCAAAAATAAAATAAATACTGCAATGCTAAAACGATCGCGTTTTTAATGAGCGATTAATGACTTGCATCATCACTGTCTGACTCATCAAATCTCCCTTCAAATGGAAACAAAGCGTCAATATTTGCTCACTTACATGAATCAATTCACTCCATATGGTACGTGCAAGCATGCATTAATACTCCCCTCATTTAATTCAAATACTTTACATAAATCTCAATTCCTAGCCTTTCAAACTCCTTACTTTCTTAACTTCTGTCGGTCTGAAATCCAATGAAGAATTCGATCTTTTTAATAATTGTTTGTATAAATATCTATTAATGGCAATAATTTCCATAAAAATTAATGACGGCAATCGCCATCCTTTTCAATAAATTCCTCACACCATCAACCTCATGCATGCATCCCCATCTCACCGCAGTTCGTCACCAAACATGGAAACGTTTTCTCTCCTTTCACTCGCTGTGACCTGCGCCGTCGTCAGCCTCCACCCATTCTTCTCCACTGCTGCTACCACTGGCTTCTCCGTTGATCTTATCCACCGCGACTCTCCCCTCTCCCCTCTCTACGATCCCTCCTCCACCCCTCTTTCTCGCCTCCGCGACTCCTTCCACCGCTCCCGCGGCCGCGCCGCCTACTTCCTGCGTGCCACCAACAGCACCACCCTTCACCGCACCAACATCCACTCTAAAATCCTCCCCAACTCGTTCGAATACCTCATGACCATCTCCATTGGCACCCCACAAACCAAAGCTCTCGCCATCGTCGACACCGGCAGCGATCTCATTTGGCTCCAATGCATTCCCTGCCGAAACTGCTACTCCCAACATTCACCTCTTCGACCCCGCAGCATCTAAATCCTACAGCCCGGTCCCTTGTTCCGACACCGTCTGCGCCGCGCTCCCGCAACATGGTGATTGCTCCTCCGAATCCAACTGTGATTACGAGTACCACTATGGCGACCGCTCTTACGTCATTGGAGAACTCGCCACTGAAACCTTCTCGTTCGACTCCGCAGAAGCCGACGGCCAACAGGTTCAGGTCCCAAATATTCTTTTCGGCTGCACGCACGAAAGTAACGGTACCTTCGACGAGAATGGTGCGGGGCTTGTCGGGCTTGCCGGAGGCCAGCTCTCCCTCATTACGCAGCTCGGTGACGCTGTTGAGAACAAGTTCTCTTACTGCCTTCCTGCGCTCAACAACAACTCTTTAAGCGGCCAGATCAACTTCGGTACTAAAGCCGTCGTCTCCGGTCCCGAAGCTGTCATCACCAATCTCATCCGCCGCGACACGAACAACTTCTTCTTCCTTAACCTGGAACAAATATCAGTGGCTGGTGATTCCGAGGCTATCGCCCTTAAATCGTCTCAGAATGATTCACAGGTATTGGCATCGAGAAATTTTGACTTTCTTTTTGGTTTAAAATTGTCTTATTAAAAGCATCCTTTATTCATTTAAAAAATTATAGACAATAAACATTTTGTTCTCTTTGAAGTTAAAACTAAAAATTTCAATAATTTTATATATTAGTAACAAAATCATTTATGTATTTATTTCAAAATTAAATTAAAAAAAATTAAATAGAAAATTAATATTATCAAAAGTTGTAAAGAAAAAAAAAAAAAAAAAAAAAAATATATATATATATATATGATGAAATGTCATTTACAATTTTGTCTTAAAATTAACGTCAATCAAAAAATTTCTTGATGCATTTAAAGCTCAAATATTTTAATTTAATATTAATATTTTGCCCGTTATAATGAGATGAATAGAAATAAAAATATTCAGTTGATTAATGATTTTTTAACTCATAATATTCAGCTTATTTAAACCGTTAATACACAGGAGGAAGGCAACATCATCATCGACTCAGGCACAACCCTTACTCTCATCGACGACGACACTCTGCAGTCTTTGATCACAAAACTATCCCAAGTCGTAAAGCTGCCACAAGTAAGCGATCCTCAGGGAATGTTCAGTCTCTGTTTTGACGTTTCAGAGCTGAAGGGACTAGAGGATGCCGACATGCCAAATATAACCTTCCATTTCTCTGGTGCTGATGTAGTTTTGCAGCCACTGAATACTTTTGTGGCGTTGGACGAGAAGACGCTGTGCCTTGGTATGATATCGAGTGATGGTGTTGTGGGTGCGAGTATTTTCGGGAATGTGGCGCAGCAGAATTTTAACGTTGGGTATGATTTGAGCGCCATGAAACTGACGATGGAGCCGGCAGATTGTACACTGCTTTGATGGAGATGGAGAGAGGTTTCTGACCGTTTAGTTTGTTTTGTGCGTTGCGTGGCTTTGTTCTTGTGTGATTGTGTTTAAGTGTTATCGTAGATTATTTATAAGGTTAATGGATTTCAAAAGATGGGATATGAAGTTTTCTTAGTTGCTTTTTTAGTTTTTCGCAATTGTAATCTTTAAAAATGTTTGGTGAAATTGTTAGTGGTTATATGGTTCATAAGCACGATATCTGCATAATTTTGTTCATAAATTGTATTGAAAATGTTGTTTTCCAACCACCCCTTTCAACCAAAATTTGCTAAGGAGTTCGGACTGAAATGGAAGAAAAAGAAATTGAATGGCAGAAAATATATAGAATAAGGAAATAAAAAGATTTTGGTGAAATGTTAGGCTCGAATAGTTATCTTTTTGTTTTAAAATATTCAGACTGAATGTATAGGTTGGATAGATATTTATAAATATAAAGTATCTACTTATTATTTACATAAAACATGCATGTTCAGCATTTAATACAGTCATATGTATGAAATATTTTGCTTAGAATTTATGTTGCGTTCTACAAATTTCACAATGGCATTTGCATACTAAATTTTGCACAGATTTTCCTAGCTCAAACATGTAGGAGACATTAGATTTTCTAAAAAAATTTCTAGAAATGGAAAAATCATGATGCCTAGCATATTGGAATACAGTTTCTCTATATTGTAAAACGATGTAGGCTTACAAAGACTAAAACTTGGGAATTGTACATTCTTTTGATTATTGTCGAGGATATTAAAAAACAATGGCATTCACAAATAAATAGTGGATGGTGAAAGAATATGATCATTTGTATTAGAATTTGATCATTTGTGATCATCGATGATCGAGCAACACTTATCTTTTAAGAATAGCTTATTATTGTCATTGGAGGATGGGTTGTGATATATGTCAATGCTAGCATATGGTGAAATTCAACACTTGAAGATGATGTGTGTGATTTTTCTCCTAACAAGCAAGACAACCATGCTATTAGAAAAAGCAAGGGAGAAGTCTTGAAAGCAAAATCCTAAGATAATAATTTGGAGTTCCACATGAAGAGTAGAGTTATTTAATTCCTTAAGTCTTGGAATTCTCTTAATGATCCCTTGTTAATGCATAAAATAGAATCTTTTAATAGATTTATGGTGTGAGAATATTTTAAAAAAATTAACCACCATAATTTTCTACATGCTTTAAAATGCTTGATTTGAACTTATTTACACTCGAATTAAGATATTCTTGAGACCATTCAGTTGTCTTATAAAATTGCATTATATTGACTATATGTTTGTTAAACTTTGAGTTGAAATGATATTAGAATCAGTTATTAAAGATATGTTTTTGAGATCAATAATTTGCATCAAAATTCATATTTTATTAGACAATTTCTTTTGGCAACATATCTATTACCACTTATTTTTTTGAATGTAAAAATCTATGAATTTAAAAATGTTGGGTTATAAAATCATAAATTTGATGCAATTATAAAGTATGATCACTCCATAGACTTCAACATGGACATCCCATTGGAACCACAAACCAAATAATTTAACCTCATAATTTTATCCTTTTATAAAGTTGGCGCATCTTTTCGAATCATATTTAAAAAATATTTAGATCAAAGTTCTTTAATATTTTTGAAAAACATCCACAAATGTTTAATTTAGGATCAAAACTACCAAAATTATATCCAAAACACTAAAAATCAACCCTAATAGAATGCTTGAAAGTATTATCTAGGCCCAAAATTAATCTAAATTGCCATCGGGTGGCCTAAACAGTTGGTTGGCTCCAACATTGTTGAATGCCTATTGCAAATGCATGGCCATCCACATCTCATGTATTTCTTATGCAATTCATTTTTATGGATTAAGTATACTTTTTTATTTTCTTAACTATTTTATATATTAAATCTTTTAAAAATAAAAATGGTGCATACTTTTTTTATAAAAATCTATCAAAAAAATCAAAATTAGAAAAAAAATTGGAAAACCTTATCTTATGCCTTCCTCAAATATTTTAAATGCCTTCTAAGGATCTAGGAGAGATGATTTTTTTCTCAAGCTAATTTTTCTTTCTAAAGATTGCAAGAAGTAGCCTACATGAGGCATGATTGAAAGATTTGTCTAAAGTATATAATCTTTCAAGTGGGGTTATACTATTTCTCTAAAAGGGGCTACTTATCCTTGATTAGATGAATTAGATTTGATAAGTATTCTAGATTCATAATGCACATGGCAAGTCTTCAATCATTCTTAATAAAAGAGAGAAATTATCTTCATTTAGATGCATTAAATCTACGGAGAGGTATCTAAAATTCATATTTCCTAAGGTGAGGTTTTGATCTTCCTCTAAATTAGAGGTTGACTATACTTATTTATATAAATTAAATTTCAAGAAAGTTGTTTAAGGATTATAACCTTTATATTAAAGCTTTTATCATCTTCTAATGAAAGATTTTTTTTTGCATTTGAATAATCAAATTAAAATCTATTAGAGATGTTCTAAGTTCATTATAAGTTCATTATATCCTTGATTTCTTCATTAGAAGGGCTCAATTGTTTGCATTTAGATGAATTATACATGAAGTAACATCTTTTTTTCATCCTTAAACTTCAATTTTGTTCTTTAAAAAGATGTTGATTGTGTTAACTCCATGATCTCATATGATTCATCTATGGTTCTTTAGTGATTTGATGATAGAAAATTTTAATGTAGTGCCATCTTATAATTCATAATGTGCTTCTACAAGTTAAACATATATTAATTAAATAAATTAAAGCAATTTTAGCTTGAAGTTGAGAAATAAATAATGAATTAATCTATTTTAAGGATGCAAATGAAATAATTAAAAATATAGCATAGTGTATGTATTTAGACATTTTAATAAAAGATTGAGTTAGTATTTACCAAAAAAACTATCAAGGATGATAACCCAACTAAAATTGAACTAAATAATATTTTATATTAAGATATATTTAACTACGATGCTTGAAATTTTATTATTATTTTATTTATTGGTAAATATTATTTACTGATTATAAGAGTTAATAATATTATGATAAAAATAATTAATCTTTGAAACAATCTTTGAAATATATATATATGTGTGTGTGTGTGTGTGTGTGTGTGTGTGTGTTTATAACCCTATGATTTTATATTAAAATTAGTGCTAATGAACAAATATTCTTATAATTAATAAATTCATGATTTTTAAATTTCCTTAGATTCATTGAATTTTCTTATATATAATTTTATATATGATATAACATATCCTTAGTTAGATATGAATTTATTATAAGTTTGTAAATATTAACTATTTAATACTGGGATTTTTACAAAATAACCACCTAATTCAAGTATATGTATTTATAATTTAACCATCTTCCCTTATCTTTGAACTATCTGACCCATGTATTTGCACATGATACAATCTAATCATTGAGAATTTTACAAAAATAAAAAATATGGATTGGGCTTTTCTTATGAATTTTAATATTTGAATGTCAATTTGAAATTTTGATTATATCAATAAGAAATAAATTATAGCTACTTATTGAGTCATAAAGTTCTCATATAATTATACTTATATTTTAAATGATTGATGACTTCGATCGTATCTTATATATAAGAAAACAAGTTTCCTTGAGTTTTAAGGCTCTATAACTTTTAAGAAGAAAAGTTATAAGTGTTCATCCTTTAAATATCTTGGGATTAATTCAAAATAACATTTCCCTCAATCTTGTAATTTTATTTTATTTTTATATTTTTTTATCTTTATTTTACCATCATTTATATTAAGATTATATTTAATAATTTTAATCACCACTAAAGTCTTGGGTCACTTTAAAAGAAGGTATTTCTTATAATTTAACAAGTGTGGGCTTAATGATGGTTTTGTTGCCCTTAAAGAAGATGATGATATGATTCCCCTTAAGAAAGTGAGGTTAAGCTTCCCTTTAAGGGAAAATATTATAAGAGTTTCTCTCCTATATGGAGTAAAGGAGTGAGTGGTCATGTTTATTAGAATCCTAAGTAAAATGTGTGCTTAAGCATGAATTTATGCCATCAAGTAGACTAAACTATTATTATGCCAATTATATTTATTTCACCATTTTATTAGTGATGTAATATATCATAAAAAGTTACACATGAAATATATTATAGACTCACAATAGGATGTTGTAGAAGACTTAAGGAAATGATAAAGAGGCTTGTGAAGGTCATTCACTCCTTAAGATAAATCCCATATCAAGTGATAATCCAATATCTAGGTTCTAAGCGATATTATTCACATTTATATTATAAGTTCTCACTTCCTAGCTATCTTCTCAATCTTGTGTTATTGAAATATAAGCCTTAACTTTTAAATAGAAATAATCAATTTAAATATAAAAAAATTCCATCTAAATGTATGATAATTTGAAATACCTTTAAGCTTTTTAATTCAAATATCCTATCCATCTTTTTTAAGATTCTTTCTTAAATTTATTTTGACATTGATTCATTTTGAGTTAATCTCAAGATAAATTTTTTTATTAAAGTTAAGACTTTTCTCTAAAACCAAAAACTCTTAAAATTTTATTAGTCATAAAGGCTTCCCTATATGGAAAGCCTATACCCCAAAATAAAATAAATCTTATTCAATTTAGCAAATTATGTATGAAAAGATATCTAAGAATATAAAATAAAAAATATTTGTTATTCTATCCATAGTGAAATAGTAGTTTTATCTTTCAAGATAATGTATTCTTTTTTATGTCATACTTAATCAAAAAATTGCATTTTCAATTATAGTGATAAAAATCTCATTTGGATTGTAATATGCTTTAAAAAAATATTCAATTTTTATAACTTTAGTCAAAATATAAATTAATATTAAAATCAACCTAAGAGATTTTTTAAACAAAAAATTATAATTTATTATTTGAAGTTTACTTTTTAATCAATAAATACTCTCTTTATTTTTATTTTTTTGTGAAAATATAGATAGTTTATTGAGTTTCCTATATCTTTTATGAAAGAGAGTCATTTAACAACACTAAGGATTGTTAATTCAAAATTATGATATGATCAATCTCTAGTATATTTCAAAAGCAGTCATATTAAGGATAAATAATAATACATAAATACATCGATTTCTTTTTGAGACACTTAGAAATTTGACTCTTTTGCTTCTATATTAATTTTTTAAATTATTAAAATTATAACATACAAATTTTTATGAGTATTTATGAGTTTTGATAAGAGTATTTGAATATGTATTCTTATTTCTTCTCATGAAATCTACCATATGATATTTTTGTACTAAAATACCTTTTTAAAATAAATAATCTTTCATGTCATCAATCCGTATTTTTCACAAGAGGATATACAATTTATTTATGAGAATAACCTCACACAAAATTTAAATATTATAGTTATCTAATTTAAAGGTGACTATGTACTTAGTTATTATTGGGAATATGCATTTTAACTATGATAACATGAAAATAATTAAATAAGATTTAGATTTATGTTACCCATTAAGCGTGCTTTGTTAGAAATTACAGTAAGACATTACTTTTATTGGATATTGATCTATCTATAAGTGATCACCCTACCATACTCAATGAGACTAGTGTGGTGTTTTAATTTGGTGTCGTAGGGGCACCATGCAAATCTTAGGGGGTACTTATTGAAGCGATAGGATGCAACATTAAGGTCCGATGTACTATCTCAGAAAATAGAAACAACACTTTATAATGGACCTAATCACCTAATAAGGATTCTTAAGACAGATGAGTCTACGTATATACTAGAGATCTTTTCTTCGCTTTACATGGAGAAGTAAAACAGGGCTTATTTTATTTTGGGTTTCTTAATTCTCGATGGAAGCAAGCTTCTATAGTTAATTGCATCTTAAAAAAAGAGCATTTCTTAAGAACACTCTCGATTAAAGTAGTTAATAAGTATCTTCAAAGATTTCAAAGCTGGAATATTAAATAATTGGGTACTTTTAGAAACCTAGTGGGAAAGTTCAAATAGAAAGACTTATTTATAGATTCTAAAGGAGAATAAGTAGAAAGCACCCATACTACTAGGAAGCCTAGTGAGTGCTTCAATATATCTTATAGCGAGGCTTCCTATTTTGAAAGAGAGAATTTATTTTTATTTAAGTTGGAATCTTATTAGAATATTAGGGCTTATAGTCCAACAACACAAAATTGTGAAAACAGCTAAGAGGTGAGGACTTATACTCATAGCCTGAAGAAAATAAGTAGCATCAAAACTTAAATCTAAAATGCTCTAGGACAAGATAGAAGCACAACCTAAGTCTAATCAAGAAAATGAGACATAATGGTTTACCTTTATAAGAGAAAATAGATTCATCCTGGCTCTTCTGAACTTACAATCGCTTAGAGTGGCCGCTAGCTAACTCCTCCTATGCTTTAAAACCATATAGGTCGATCTTATATAGTTGCAAGATATTTAGGCTGCTATTTAATTAGGAAGGAGGCTAAGGTCCTAAACTCACTCCCTAATGACTAGATAATATTTGGTATGCAAGCATGACTCAAACTAATGTTAAAAATTTACAAATGTTTGACTATTTTGGCACATTCATTTTTAGACCAAAGCTTATGATAATTATGCCTATATGCATGATAAAATTAAGTCATGGGCCAAATCAATTAGAGGAGGTATTCTCCACTATAAGAGATTTCTCTCAAAAGTCAAGCACATCCCTTCATGTAAGAGTAAAGATCCTTCATATTCAAGAGTGACACAATATGATATGCATTGTTTGATAACATATAACATTCATCTAAGGGGTTGCTAAATCTTTTATTTATCTTGATTATGAACATAGGCTTTAATATGAGGTTGCAAGTTATATTAAAATTTAGTTATGAGTTATTTAGTGAGGATAAAAAATTTTAATTTTATCCTAAAAAGCCTATTGCATTCAGGCCACACATCAAATCATCAAACTTTAAGAAACCTATGAAAAGTATGTCATTTTTATTACAAAAACTAAGCAAAATAATCAAACATTTATATTTTTGTAAGAGAATAAAAGGCTTATGCGGCCGGGTACCGTAGCACACTCCAGAAAATAGAAGAAATTAGGTAGCTGAGTTCTGCCCTTATATAACCCGAATTATAATTAAATGTTACAATTAAAATAAATGCTATGGGGGTCTTCAATCTTGTGCTCTTCTTTCTTATCCTTGGATTAGTTTTCTCTAGGCTTCACTAGGCCTCCCAAGTCATTGCCTTCTAGCTACTATTCATTCTAAACCCCATAACACTAATCCTAATCCTATTATAAAAATTACATATTTTTGAAAACTGAAATCTAATTACACCTGTAAAACTAATGTTAGCTAAATAAATATACAAGCCAAGCAATTATACTCACATATTTGGACTTAGCACCCTACACTTGGGTAGCCAAGCCCACCCGTCCTAATTGGATTATGCTTAGGGGCATAAGCAGCACTTGCAAGAAAGAATATGTATATATTTATTTATTATTTCAGTGACCCCTTTAACACAATCTCCTACATAAAATATAATTAGGCTACTAACGACCTAACAACTAGTCTATGCACAAACAATCCTAACATCTAGTCTAAAATATTATATTATAAAATAAAATGCATCATCATAACATACACCAGCCTAACTTAAAACTAGAATCGGTGACTTAGCATTCTAATGTGTGTGCTAAGGCTTAGTGTGGTGTTTCTTAATGAAGCTTTAGGAGTGCGGTTGTCTAAAATTCTAGAATTGTTTAAATTAATCATTAGGGATTATTTTAATTCAAATCTTTTAATGAATTGAGTAGTTTTAAATTTACACTTTCTTATTTCATTAGATACTTACTCAACATCTAATTATTATAAAGATAAGAAAGAGGTTTGACCCCTTCATCCTTTCCTTAAGTTATCTTCTAAAGGTATATTATCATGGCTTTAGTTTATTTGATGGACAACTTATGAACATTTTATTAAGCCTAAGTTTATATTAATTTTAAAAATCTTATTCAAACATGAAAGACATCTTAAGATTAATGAAATTGAGTCACCATCATATGAGTAACATTCCATTACTTCTTGTTATTATCAATAGCATACACACTCCTTCAACTTTCTTTTATTTTCTTCTTTGTTCATAATATTTGATTTAAAATACATATTTGTACATGCAATACATATTCATATTTTGCACACTTGATGATCATTAATGCATGAATTTGGTAGAAAAGAAAGATTTCATTTCATAACTAAACATATGCAAACATGTATTGGAAATTTAAGCAAGTATGTATCATTGTTAAACTAGGGAAGTGAGATTATCTAAGACCTCTTTCGAGCTACATAAAATCTCGTGTTCCCATGATGTCCAGACTATATACTTGCCAATTCAAATACATGTAAATATTTCCATAAGCATAGAAATGAAAACAATGCAAAGGTCATATAAAAAATAAATCTTTTGTTCATGTAAAGTTTTGTGGCATGAAAAGTAAAGTTTTATCCCAAATTCTAGCACATGCATACAGATAAATGAAATTAAGCAAATATGTGCCATTATTAAATCAGGGAAATGAGATTATTTAAGACCTCGTTGGGACTACTTAAAGCCTCGTGTTCCCAAGATATCCAGACTATATACTTGCCAACTCAAAAATATGTAAACATGCACATGAAATATAAAGATAAAACAATCCTTTACTATTTTTAAGTTATAACTAAATAGAAACTTTATTAAGCATTTATATCCAACAATAACTTAAACTTAACACATTTTTATTTGTTATTAACTTTTAGTTTCAAAAATAATTGGAGATTTATTAGTGATAATAGCCATACCATATAATAACATTTATCCAACATGCAACTTAAATGCAATCATATCTTTGTATTATCTCTTTTTTTTTAAGCATGAACATATGAAACAAATGGTATGCACATTTATAATAATAATAATTGAAAAGAGGTAATTAAATGTTGTAACATAACATACTCAATTACATTAAGTCCTAAGGACAATCAAGTCGAATAAATATTCTTTAACACTAACCAAATTTCTTATAAGATTTGGCTTTGATGTTTAGGTTGTTACAACCTAAAGAGGAGAAATGGTACTTAGGATTTATCCCATCCCATGTTGGTGATTTGATATATTTAAAGAAGAAAATTAAATGGATTTTTATGAGTTGATTAGGTTCAAGCCATTAAGCACGTCAATTTAATTACCCTTCCCTAAGCTTCTTTAATTTAATTAAGTACTTGATCACAAGCCTTCAATTATATGCTTTGAGAAAATAAAATTAACAATGCACCTAAGAGAGTCAAATATAATTATGCTCATGCTCAAGAGTTAATTAAATTAAAGAAGAAATAATCAAAGTTAAATACTCTTATGGTTTTCCCACACCAATGGGATAATCACAATTTCTTTAATGACTTTATGCTATTAAACACATAAAAAGACATTAATGGATTATATTTGATTTATCTAAATCAATTTTTTTATTTTTTGTTTATATTTTATCATTGATTTTCCTAATTATTCCCTAATTATTAAATGTATTAATTAATCCTCTTAAAGAAGGATACTTAGAAAAAAATAATTAGGAAACAGGGGCCTTAATTATTTCTCTCATCAATTTCACTATTCACATTGATTAATTAACATTAATTATTTAATTTTTAGTGTTGACTAATTTTAATAATCATTTAATTAATTAAAGAGGGTAATTAGGATTGAAATTTCAAAATCTTTAAACTACATTACAAATAATTCTAAGACAATTATGAGAGGCAGAGAACATCCCATAGAATTATCCCACCAAATTTGGAATTAACTAGCTAAATAATTTGACCTTAATTAAAGTATTTAACCTCAGCTTCAAATCTTAATTAAACACTATTCATTATGTCTTTATTAGGAATTTTATTTTTATTAAATTCTCCAATGTCTAACCTTTCCAAAATGGGTATATTTGTATTTTTTTGGATTTTGTTATAAATAGTTATAAGTTTTTAAAGTTATGTGTACCTAAAGTAATTAATTAATGCATAATTAAATCATAATTTAATTACTTTTGTAACTTAGTGTGATCCAGAAGGTCTAAATGATTATTTTTAGATCTCTTATATTTATTAAAGTGATTTAAATTAATTTGATGACTTTATATAATTTTAATAATTTTAAATTAATTAATTATTTAAAAATGACTAATTACCTTCAAAAATTAAGAACTCACAAACCAGAAAGCTAATTAACTTGAAATTTTTATTATAGGTAGGCAAAGATATTAAGTATATTTTTTGAAATTTCAAGTTGATTGGTTTACTATTTTAAGAGTGATTAAAGAAATATAGATTTTACTAAAATTCAAATTACTCCTAAAATATACATCCAAATTTGGGGTTTTTAGTTTCATTAGATTCCTCTTGAAATGGCAAATACATAGGCCCTTATTTGTATTTTTTTTTTTTTTTGGTTTAGTATTTAATTTTTTATGATTTTTTTAAAATTTTGGGTTAGATCTAGTAGAATAAATCAAAGATGAGATTTAATCATAGTCATCCATTCTATTAAAGTAAGATGGACATTAGAGTTGTCTCATTGAAGGCAAACCAAATAAGGTTAGATTGATGGGATATATCACAAACATCACTATATCTCATGATCTTCTAGTGATCTTAACCGAAAGTCACTTTATTTTGCATTGGGGAGTTAAAAAAAAAGAAAGTGCGATGGGATTTATAGAAAAATCCTATATTCTTGTAAAGTTTTCACCAAACGCAAGCACCTATGGTTGATCTAAAGTTTTAAAAATTTACCTCACTGAAGCACACATTCCATGGATGCTAGAATATCTCGGATCTCCTCTTTTGCCTCCCTATTAAATGCTCGACCTTTGTACCACCGCTGCTAAAGAATTGGTGGCTCTTGGACTTAGAGAGCATAAGAGGTGGGGAGAGGAGTTTTCTTCTGGTTGGAAGAAGATTTGTGTGTTTTGTTTTAGTATGTTTTGAATAAAAGAAATGAGGTGTGTAGAAAAGTCCTCCTTTTTTTTTCTCCATGCCCTCCCATGTGAAGAAAGAAATGTATATTTTTTCTCCTCATGCTCACCTCACTTTTTTTTTATTTCATTGTGTTTGGCATGATTTCTTTCTTTATTCAAGCTAAAATCTTACTTGGTTTGATGTATGGGGAGGTGAGTGAACTCATTTTGGGTTAAGGTTTGAGTTGACTCATCTTAACCCAATTTGAGTTAGGTTAAGTCAAGTGAGTCTTGTTTTCCTAAGTGATTTAGGATTAAATTTAAAATTTATTAAACTAATTATTTATAATACCTATGATTAATTAATATAATTTAACTTAAGCCTAAATTAACTCAATTTAATATAAATAAGTCAAATTTGGCCAATTTGGGTTCACTTGGGTTCATGGGCCAATTTGACCAAATAAGATAAATTGGACTGAGAATTGAATTGAGTTTAATTAAGTTTTAAAAGTGATTTATAATAATTAATTTGATTCAATTTTAATTTATTTTGGTTTTGGCTTGATATGCTCATATAGGTCAATTTGGGTTGATCAATTGAACAAAAATAAATTGGATTCCATTGAAGTTGCACCATATTCAATAATCAACTTAAGAATAATTTTAAGCATTGATTTGGTTTAATTTGGGTTAAGTTGAGTTTCGATTTAAACTCATTTTTATTCCAAATTAGGCTTAATGGGTTAAATTGGGTTCATGTGGGTTAAATGACTAATATGACCCAAATTGAAGTGTGTTCAAGCTTTAATTATATTTGATTAAGTATTTGAAATGATCTGGTGCAATTGATTTTGATCTAAATTTATTTTGAGTCAATTTGGGCTTAATGGGTTAAATCGAGACTACTTAGGTCAATAAATTTGGTCAAATCAAACCCAAGAAAAGTTTAAATTATGTTCAAATATAAATTTAAAGTATTTTAGAATATTTAATTTAATTTAATTTTGATTTATTTTGAGTTTAGGTTTAATAGGGTTGGTTGGTTAAGGTTCATTTAGACCAGTGACCCAATTAGGCCATTTGAGTCATCACTAGATTAATAATTAATTAGTTTAATGGTTTATTATATTAATTTGATAAATGTAAGTATTTAAGATGACTTAAATTGATCAAATTTTGATTAGTTTGATTTTACCCACATGGATCAACCTAAGTCAAATGATTGACCATTTGAACCCCATCTAGATTTTTTTTGGATACATTTATACTTGTGTATTGATTCTGTGCCATTTGTTTGATTTGATTTGATTTAGTTTTGATTTTATAGGATTTTTTTTTTTGAATTTAGGTGATTTTGAGTCCAAATGGTTTTATTGAGTTAATCAAACTTAATTACCTTAATTTGGGTTAAGTTGAATTTAAATTTCATTTTAATATATTTTTAGTTTATGCTTTAGTTGAGATTGTGTACTTATCCAGATCTAAGTGCCCATTAGGAAGCTCCTAGTCTAAGGCTGATCCTAATTTATTGAGATTATGGTATTAACCTCACTTGAGGTCAACAACCTTAGTGCCTAGATTAAATCCTAGGTCTAAGTGGAGTTGTCAACCTATTGAAAGTGAGGTCAAAAACTAGTTAGACAAATAGAGCAGAAGGAGAAAAAGAGAGGAGTGAGTTTGATGCAACAATTCAAAGGAGAAAAAGACCTGTCACAAGGTCTTAAATCGAAGCTTGAACTTATGCAGACTTTTACTAGACTTTATATGTTGTGGATTTATGCTCTATGTGTTGTATTATGTAGCAATGGATGTAATTAATCATGCTTAGATATTGTATCGAGTTGTGGTTGAAAACATGTCCCATATGTTAAATTATGAAGGTGTTGGCCTACCAGTGATTTTTTTTCAATCCTTGGCACGACTCGGGTATTTAATATAGATAAAGCACCTAGGGTTGCTCTGGTGCATTGACATTGATGTGTCTAACTAATCTATGGAGCCTTGGCATTGTGAAACGAAGGTTCCAACTTTTTTTTAGTTTTTTTTTTGTAGTTTTCTCCCTAAGGGATACTTCCCTTGGAGTATTGTACTTATTTAAACACTATTTTTGAATTAATATAGGACTTTGGCTTTTTGGTATAAAAATTAAGTAAAAACATTTTAGTTGGACCTTGATGGTTAGCCATCCCAGGGATTCAATAATTTCTTGCTAACATTTTCTTTGGTAAGTAGAACTACTTCACATTACTTCCACTTTGGTGAGTGGAAGATCCTTTCTCCATTATCCATTGTGACATCACAAACCCATCTAGATCAATTTTGGTATTAGAGATTTAGAGGTGGAGAAAGTGCTCGCAAATAATCCATTTCAAATCCAAGCAAGCTATATTTTGAATTTTATGTAATTTATTTTATAGAATTAGTGATTTCTCTAAACACTTAATTCTGGTAGAAATTTTATGAATGTTTGTACTATTATTAAACAAGGTTCTTTACTTATAAAGACTAGAATTTCCCTACTTAACCTAACTACAAGCCATCATATTTGAGTGACAACTTAAGTAAGGGAGAGCTCACTAAATAGCCTAACTTAGTATACAAACCTTACATAAAAATAAAATCATATCCTTAAATATTTTATATTTATTTCTTTTGAAAGGTTGCTTAATATTTTGAGTATCCATGAATTACTTTGTGTTTACTAAAGGATGGTCATTTTCAAAATTTGTGCATCTCATTTGTACTAAGTTTAGTTCACTTATTGCACATTTAAAAATTTCATTTGGAGTGTCATATGTTCATCCTTTTGTTAAACATCATGCCACCCAAATCTATTAGTTTGGATGAACTAGAAGACTTAACTAAGAGAGTAGATGAGATATCTATTCTAAGTGATCTCCTCATGATTCTAACCACACAAATTTATATTGAGTACTGCTTCAAACCCCACCAACTATCCCACATCTCGATGACTTAGAACCCATAAAAGAGGAAAATGTCAAACTTTCTAAAGATGAGTATTCTAAGAGAAGGCCCGACCTAAGGAACACCCTTAAATAAGAGCATCTTAAAGTCCATGAAATATTACATGAACCTATAAAACAAGATAGAAGCCCTAATGCATGACAATACGATCCTAATAAATTTTAGATTGGTTAAAATTGATGATTTCTTCAATTTGTATTATATGATGATTACTGATGAATAATATTTGCTAAGATGAAACTAATAAGTCATGCAAAAATCTTTTGGAATAACATTCTAGCTAAAGAAAAGAAATTAAGTAGAAACCTCATGACATGGGTAGAAATGAAAGAAATTCTAAGGGCAAAATACTATTCTAGAAAACATGATAAAAGCCTCCATAAATAATTGACAACTCTTAAACAATGGAATATGTCATAGTGAAATATATGAATACTTTAAAAACTTAGTTAGAATAAAGTGCACTGATCAAGAGTAGCAAGTAGCTAATAAATTTATTATTGGTTTTAAATGAGATATTAAAAATGAGGTAGTGCTTCACGTTCCCTAGACCTTAGAGGATGTCTTTCACTATGCTTTACTTTTAGAAAAGAATAAGAAGCTTACATCTACATTCAAGATGAAGCTCAAGTAACTTATAAATATTGGCCAACATCTCAACCTCAAAAGACTATCGTTAGACCTAATCCTTTTACTTTTAACAACCATTCTAAAATAAACCTCACTAAACCTACTTCTACAAATGTCAAATATATAGTTTGCTTTAAATGTCATAAGAAGGGTTATATGCAAAATCAATGTAGTATATTTCTAGATGAATTAGAGCCTTTAAGAGAAGAAGTGGATATTGAAGAGATATATGATGATATACCACTATTTGATAAATAAGTAAATACAAGTATAGATAATCCAATATCAGTTAAATATAGTTTTAATGTATATCTTGTGTAAGAAAAAGAGGTGTCAGCTATATATCTATAATGATCAAATTTGGAGAGACGTTCTTTTAATGAAAATAACTTATATCTTTTTAGGAAGACTATGACTTTATGATTTGAATGTGAACTAATATGGGTGTGAAATCACTTATGTATTCAAACATAATGAAAAAATAATCAAGTTATTTCTTATAAAGCTTAATGAAAAGAGGTCAATTACACCCCTTTATAGAATTCTTTCTATACCAACTCATAAACCCAAATCTAAACTTAACTCAAACCTAATCAAAAGAGAAATGTAAAACTCTAATTGATAATGATGTTGCCATCTGATTGGGAAGATACTCAACGTAATAACGTAATCTCTAGTATTCAAATCACAACCTAGGGTTTAAACATTTAGTTAGAGAGTTTAATGACCATACTTTATTTATCTTGCATCTAGAAATTCATGTTGATATTAAGAATCACCACATATTTATTATGGTATTAGATTTGTTATTTGAATTCACTAATTTGATCTTCGATGACTTACCTAATGAACTACCACCATTAAGAGATGTATAACATGCTATAGATCTGCTTCCTAGATCACAAACACCTAACTTACCTCATTATAGAATGAATCTAATTGAGCATGTAAAATTAAAATGATAAGTGAATGAACTTTTGAAGAATAGTTTTATCCAAGAAAGTCTTAATCTTTGTGTTGTACCTGCTCTTTTAACTCCTGAGAAATATGAAACTTATAGTATGTGAATTCATAGCAAAATAGTAAATATGATCACAATAAAATATATGTTTTCTATAAGATTGATGAAATAAATCTTATTTCAGTTCATCCTTATTCTCTAAAATTTATTTGAGAAGTTGATACCATCATATAAAGATTAGACCAAGTGATGAATGAAAGATAGCATTTAAAACTCTCCCAATGTTTATGAATGGTTATATATCATTTTGTCTTCAAACACACCTAGTACATTCATGAGTCAATGAACATTATATTAAAATCTTTTGTTGGTTAATTTCTAGTAGTCTATTTCGATGATATTCTTATCTATAGCTTAGATGAGAAGTCATATCTACATCACTTAAGAATGATCTTAGCGATAATATGGTTAGTAAAATTATATGTAAATCTTAAGAAATATTTTTTTTGTCAAAGTGAAGTTATTTTCTTATGTTTCATTATTGTGGGGAAAATTAATGACACCTCATAGGTTTTAGAAATTTCTTATTTAGATGATCAAATGCATTATTAAGAAGTAAACATATTATATTGAAAGATAAACATTTCATCCCATAGTGGATTCGATCATTTAATAAAAGACTCCTAAGGCTAATGGGTCTTTAATGCACTAGAGAGTTTTCCCCTGAACTACATGGGAGGTAAAGTAGGGTTTATTTTAAACTTCATGATTCTATAAGGGCAAACCCTTATAGTTAACTACATCTTAGAAATAAAGGACTTCCTACTTAATATCGACAAAGAAATAAGTTATTATTTCTATGGATTTCTAGGCTGGTTTTCAAGGAATGATATTTAGAATTTCATTTGGGAATGATCCAAAGTGGAAAGACTTATTTTTGAAAGCCAATTGGGATGAAGTAGGAAATGCTTGTTGATACTACCATGTGTAGTAGACATTGCAGCTATCTTATCATTGGGCTTTAAATTTTATAATTTAATTTAAATTTTGAATTGATATTTTTTTTAGAAATTTAGGGCTTAGATTATAGTAGCACAAAACTATAAAAATGCTTAAGGTTGAAGACTTACTCCGAGGAGGATGCTTCATAACCTAAGTCTAAAATTGCTTCTAACACAAGTCAGTTGCTCAACCTAATCTCATTTTTGGGAATTATCGGTCATTCCTCTCATTTGAGGGAACAAACCTATCCTTGACTCTTTTGGACATATAACCCTCTTAGAAAGACTACCAGCTAACACCACCTAAGCACATTTTAAAATTCATGACGCTAAGTTATATTTTTATAAAGAGAATCTAAGATCTTAGACTCACTCTAATTAAGATCATGTATGAAATGCATAAATAATGCATTTTTATTTTTAAATTTTATTAGAAATGATTTTTATAATTAATAAGATAGAAGATTTTGAGGTGAGAATTTATCATTATTTAAAATAAACATATTTCAAAATTTATCATTTAAGAGAAAAACCACCCAACTACAAAATATAGTTGGGTGGTTTTATCTTTATAAAATTATTTTAGATTTAGGGTGCTTTTCTAAACTTATTTAGATAGGTTGCTATTTTAAAAAAAAGCATTTACAATCTTCTGTTGAATTATAAGTAGATTTCAAAAATTTCAAATTAAATAAATAAATCTCCTCAATTTCAAATATATAAATATAATAAGATGATTGCTAGAATCTAAAGTGAGATGAAGCTAGAATGCATGTATGGTTGAAGGAGCCAAAGATAAGGTTGAGAAATGAGATATTAGGAGAGATAGAGGTTTCTTTCTGTTAAAGGCTTTTACAAGTTAAGCCTTTATTCTCTGGCATAGATGGAAACCCTCTCTTAGCAAGAGTGGTAGAATATGATATGCATGATATTATATATTCAATCATCCAGCTATGGGGTTGCTAAAAATTTTATTATCTTGATTTAATTTTTACGCTTTTATGTGAGGTTATAAATTATTTTAAAATTTGAGTTATGAGTTATTTGGGATAAAAAATTATTTTATCCTAGAGCCTAATATCCAAGCCACATTAATCAATTAATCATAAAGAAACTATGAAAATGCATGCACTCTAATAAAATTTCAAATTAAATAAATAAATCTCCTAAATTTTCCTCTTTTTTTATTTTTAGAAATTTTGATTTATGATTCTTTTAAGGTCTTGGGGTATGGAATTTTATGCCTAAATGTCATGCAATTAGAATTGGTTATAGACCAAATCAATAAAAGAAGACATACTTCTCTAAGAAGGTGGTCATCCTCAAAGATCAAATGCCCCTTATGTGTAATGGGTGAAGTGCCCAATTCAAGAGTTGAGAGTAATATGATTGCATGATTTTCAAAAGCTAATAATTTCTAATTGATTTTTTGTTATCTCTAAGGCTTTAGTTTATCTGAGGTTTCAAGTTTATTTATTTGTTTGAGTTTATTAGATTTATATCAAGTAGAAAATTTAGTTTCCCTAAGAGCCTAATCATCCATGCATTCATCACAAGATGCATAACATAGAAATAAACCTTGAAAATTAGGTTGATTTTATTATGTACCCAAAATAAATCAAGCCAATTTTATTTTAAAGAAAGGGCAATGCGACCAGGTACCACTATACATCTAGAAGAAAGAGAAAACAACATCTGGGCTATGCCCTTATACAGTGGCCTAAAACTATAGTTTAGATTTATAAGTCTTCTTTTCAGGATCTTCTCTTACTTCAGGGACCTCCATTAAGCTTCACAGGAGACCACTACAACCATCTGGGTAGGGTTAACTCTACTAATCCTAGATCATAGATCCTAACTTAATTTTAAGTTCAAATTTATATTTTAAATTCAAAATTAAATTCTAAGCCTGGTAAAATAGATGTCAAGAAAAATACAAACAACACACAACAGTTATATTTTACAAATATATAGGCTTAACATTAGTTATTTGCCAAGCCCACCTATCTGCTATGCTTAAGTACTTAAGCATACCTGGAAGAAAATAACATTTATAATTTGTTTATAACGATAGCCTTTTTAGCATAGCCCCTATCTAAGAAAATGTTAGTTATAAAAAGAACGTCCTACCATCAAGTCTAACGAGCAAACAATCTTAAACATACAGTCTAAAATAGTACACCATAAATATATGAAAAGCACATCACATCACAACATAGAGTATCACAGATCGACCTAACCTAAGTCTAGGGTTCATGACCTAAATGATCTAATGTATGAAGGAAATAAGCTTGCGTGGAAAGACTTTGCTAAGCCTTTTTAATTAAAGTTTCAATTTGGTTTTTTGAATTTTGTTTGATTTACCTTTAAATGGTTTCAATTCAAGTGATTTAATGATTTTGTTTTCATTTTCAAGTTCACTTTTTTATGTTAAAGTGAAGTTTAAGTTTTCAAGAATTGAGAGTAGATTCCACTTTTAGTGAAACCATTCTATTCAACATCTTAAATTTTAATAGAATGAAACATTCATCATAAGATGAAGATTCATCCCAAAGGCTTAACTAAGATCCTTAAGTATCTTAATTAATCATTTTAGATTCATTTAGATGATTTGGGTTTTGAGTTTAGTTTGGATTAAAGTTTTATAAATTTAGTTCTTTGAAATTTGATTCTTCATTTCATTTATTTGATTTGATTAAATATTCTTGATTTAATTTATTTTAATTTGATTTGATTTGGTTTAACATTTATTTTAGTAGTGTTTATAGTTTAATTCATGTTTATGTTTATGGAATTATGTTTTATTGTTATTGAATTCATGTGGTTGAATTATGTTAGCTAAGACACTTAGGTTAGTGCTTTAATCCATTCTTTAAGTTACATATATTATGGGTTATGATTTTATTTATTATTTAATTATGAGTTCATTAGCCTTAAGGTTTAACATTCATTATTATTTTTATTAAACCTTAAGTATGTAAGTGATCAAGTTCTTTGATTTAGAATGTTGGATTATTCTTAACTATTCTAGTATTGGTGAAGGTGTTTTAAATTATTTTTTGAATTGTGTAATTTTGTAAATTTTTTACTTTATATTGACCTAGATATATGGAAATTCGATAATTCTCAATCCAAAGGTCAATTGGGTTTGAAAATATTATGGCAAGTGGGGTTTCTTGCCAATTTCATATTTCCAAAGTTTCATTTTAATTAGATTTATAATTTAAGTGTAATTAAAGTTTTAATTATTTCATTAAAACCTAAATTAATCCTATTTTAATGTGGATTATTTGAGGAATTTATTTTTCTTTGATTCCACTCTGAAAAATAAATCCATTGAGGATTCATTCATATTTTTTTTAGAAATTTGGTTAATTTATTATGATTTTCCTAAGTTTAGATTAATTATTTGAATTAATTAATTCAATTAATTACCAAATTAGGTCATTTTGTGATTTATTAAATTTCAGTGGGTTTCATTGGTGTATTTAACTTCATTAGAGCTTGTTATGTTAATTTAAAGCGATTCAATCAAGTTTGATGATTTATTTTATTTAGTTTTAATTTATTAATTAAAATTGAAGTTCAAAGTTTGACATTTGATATCTCTTGAATTACTTAGCAATAATTCATGAAAATGTTTCCTAAAATGCATTTTAACCTTAATTTTAGTTCCCCAAAGTTTTATTTCAATTTGATTAATAGTTTGGGATTTATTTGAGTTTAATTAATTTTATTTAAAGTTAAATTAATTTAAAATTACTCAAAATTAATTAGAGATTTTGGGTTTAATGGATTATACTCATTGAGATGAATCCATAGAGCCGTCATTTGCATTTTTATTTATTTTTTATTTTTATAATTTTTTTTTGAAAATTTTGGCATTTTAATGATTTTTTAATTATTTAAAATAAAAATTATTGTTTTAAACGATGGCACAGACATGGCGCCGTTGCCATGTAGCATGACTCCATTGGCCACGTGGAATCGATGCGGTGGCCACATCAAAAGTGGTGTCAAGCAGGATGAATCCCAACCATTTGATCGAAGATCGAACTGGTCCTAATTCCATTCACGGTCTTCTACAGTGGTTGAATCAGATTGTACATCTAGATCTTAGTTATCTGTTCCAAATAGATGGAACGGACGGTGGAGATTGCTTCTCATTCATCTCCATCGAGAGATGAACATTGTATGTTGAATCCAATAGATTTCTGGTGATCTGAGGCCAATTTTAATACACTTTTGATTGCAAAATGATCAAGGATCAAGTTGTAATCAATCTATACGGTTTGATTCTCAAAGAAATCAAATTTATTTTAAAAATGACCAAAAACTGCAAGCTTAAAGGGTGGCATTCAAGGCATACCTCAACTTTGATGGCCTACAACAATGAGATAGACTCAAACACCTTCACCACGTGATTTAGTGGCTTGCCTCCTCACCAAACACCTTGGAGACCAACTTGCTACCATTTTTTATTGGTGTTGACCTCACTTTTGAAGTGAGTTCTCATCCCCCTCTTCTTAGACTTGGGAGTCTTCTAGACACTAAGACTTCCTCAGTCATAAGACACTTCTAGCACTTAGGATAACACTTAACCTAAGCCTGAATATCTTGAAGGGTTAATCATAAGATTAGGTTATACCTTAGGGATTAGGGAGATTCACCTACCCTATAACCCAAATCCAATTCATGTTCACCTTCTCAAATCAAACCTCAAGTCCAATTCAAACATCAAATTCAAATCCAAATCCAAACCCAAATTCTAAAACCAAATGATTGAAGCCCATGATCAAATCCAAACTTGAAATCCTTCCTAAGACCTTTGAATCAATTTCACGAACTTAGTCAAAATCCCATCCAATTCAACCTAAACTCAATTCATTTTCTTATAAATCAGTCATATCTTTAATCATCTTCCCAAATATAAATCAAACGTACATCCAAATGATCAAAACTAAATCAAACTAAATCAACTTAAGATTTTGAACCAAATCCATGGACTTAGGAAAATTCCTTTATTCCAAAACTCAAAGTTAATTGATTTTCTTATGAATCAATCATACCTTCAATCATGTTCATGAATATAAATGAAATCTACAATCATCAAACCAAACCAAAATCAACCCAAGTCAAACTAAACCAAACCCATTTGACTTGAAATTTTAAAATGAACCAAAACACATTCAAGCCCAAATCAGTTGCAACCAAATTTATATATCAATCCCAAATCCATATATAAATCCAACTAAATAAACTCAACCCAAAATCAATTCAACTAAGCACAATTAGTCCACTTGACCCAAAATGGCCAATTTGACCAATTTGAGCCAAGTTTCCCAAATTGGATTGAACCAAGCCCATCAAAATCTCCCATCATGATTGATGATCACCTTAAGATGATCAATTATCATAAATTGGGTCAAACCAAGTCAACTTGGTCATTAGACCAAGTCAACCTCTTAACACATGAACCCAAACTAGCCAAAATTCATCTTAAACCAAATCAATTAGAACCATCAATTTACACCAACCTATGATCAATAAGTGAACATGACTTGACCACCAATTGAGCTAAATCCAACATAATTGGCCATTTGACCCAAGTTGACCCAATTTGACCTAAAAGACCAAAATAGGTCAAATTATGATCCAACAAATTGATTGCAACCAATGGCTCAAGTTCATTTCAAATTGATTATTGAATTTAACCAAACCCATAATTTAGCCCAGTTTGACCAATTGGACCTAATTTTATCCCAAATTGACCTAAATGGTCAAATTGGCCTAAATCCAAATTAAATCTAAATCAACTCAAACTATTTCCTACAATCATCTTCAATTAACCAATTGAATATGAATCTACACCTGACCTAAGCCAATTTGGCCAATTTGGTCAAATTGGTCAACTTGACCCATTTGACCTACATGAATCCAAATGAGCCAAAATCAAACCTAAGCCAAATTGATTGAAACAAATTGAACCAGAATACTTCAAATCATCATTTGAACTTGACCCAAGCTTTGGTTTGACTAAATTTGACTAATTGGTCATCCTAACCCAACCTAGCACAATTTGACCTATAAAGGTCAAATTGAGCCAAACCCTTTTGAACTAAGCCATGACCACTTGGAATCTGATCCAACCCGACCCAGGCCCATCTTGGGTCAGCCCAAAACCAACCCAAACCCAAATTGAGCTCAACCTAAGGAAAATCCCCTTTGGATTCTTCTCCCACATGAGCTTTTAGCCAAATATAGCAAAGTCCCCTCTCCCTTTCCATGTGGCAGCCCTCACACACCCCAGATGAGGTATGACTTTGCCACCTAGCCCAACCCATCTGGGCTAGGTCGATGTTGGACCAAAGGGATTGAGGGATGTTGCCTTGAGCCATCTCCCAAGCCTTCCACCAACAAAATCACCATGGAGGTGACCACCCTACGACACCCTCGGTGGCTTGACCAGCCAAAATTTAGGAGCTTGATTTGTTTATCTGATCCAAGTGAGGGGTGCACACTCTTGAAATTACCATAGAGCCCAAAACAAAACTCCCCAAGCCTCCACAAAGCACTCAAAGCATCCTTAAGCTTGGATTTCTTCTGAAATAGGACACCTCCATTCTTAAAAACCCACTCAAACCTCAACCAAATCCACTCTTGCACACACCTTTCCCTCATCTCATCAAGCAAGAATGAATCATCTCCCAAGCTCTATGATCGCCGACGTGTGACTTCAATCAAAGTGAAGCTCCATAGTGACGACTTGGTCCTGAGTGAATGAGGGAAATTAGCTTACATGTTGCTCAATGGGCCTCATCTCTACTAGAAGAAGCTTCCTTAATGAAATTCACTGCTGGTCTTGAGCTCTGGTAAGGTAATTCCATTAAAATTGAGATTTTGCAAAAATTTGTTGAGAGGAAAGTTGAATGTCATGTGATCCTAGCCATTGGATCCCTTCGAATCCTTCATGCAAAGGTGTGAGATCCTTTTGGAGTTGATCCGAGCTCGGGTGAGCTCAAATCGCTCGAGCAATGGCAGACGGACTCCATCTCTCGTAGCTCGCAGGATGATAGATCACACGTTATCTATTCCACATGATTGTAATGGATGGTCGTGATTAGATCTTGTTAGATCATCTAATTTATTCTCTTAGGAGTTGTAGGTTTAATCCCGACCATCTGATCTTAAATCAAATGGTAGAGATCAAAATCCGTCACCATATTTGAGTTACGCTGTTAATATCCAATCCCATGGCGCCACATGGAAAGCGCGTCGTGTTAGTAGGCCATGTGGCATCGATGAGATTGAGCTTTGATTAGGCCTAATTAAATATTTTTTATGGCTAAAACTTCAAATATATATAACAAATCATATAAAAATCATAAAAATATAAATAACTACTCATTTTAAAGGTATTTCAGAGGAGAATCATTTAAAATTAATCCCAATTGATTTTGAACAGTCATCAAGGCTTAATTTGAGCTTAATTGAAAACCTAATTAACTTAATTACTCCCTAATTACTAAACCAATTAATTATAAATCTTTTGAGATTATTTAATAGGATGACCTCTACCTCCCACAATTTTCTTGGGATTTATTACTTAGGTAATTAGAGAAATTGCTCATTCTAGCCTTAATTACTCTCTTAATTAATTAAGTGATTAAATAACCCCTAATTAACAAATAAGTTTACTGATTGGGCATGTTAATCACTGTTGAATAGTGAGTGGACTAATGGGATAGAGTTGGGACCTCTTTCCTAGCCTCTTTCCATAAGTTTATTTAATTTCAAAAATCAAATCAATTAAAGGTTTAATTAACTAAGTAAATAGTTTAATTAACAAAATTCAAATTATAATAACATCAGATCCTAATTAATTAAATCATAGGTAGATGTTTAGGTGTTTAATAACCTAAAGGAGTTTAATGAAATTATGTTAATCCATATAAATGGGAAAACCATAAGAATAATTAATTAAGCCCCTTAATCTAATCAATTATTAATCATGAGCTAATTTCATTAGGATATTTTATTTCTTAGGATCATTACAAGTTTATTTTCCATGCATACCATGTTGGTTCATAATTATTTGGTTAATTACTTTAAGGTGGCATAGGTAAGGATAATTAATTGATTTGATTAAGGATCTAACTTAATTAATTCATAAAATCTATCTAATTACATTTTCTTAAACCAAATCATATTACTAATGTGGGAATGCGATTAGATAACAAATGAGTACTCTCCTCCTCTTTAAATTAAATCAAAACCCAAAAACTAAATTAATAAAGAAGCTTTGGTTTGCATTAAATGATTTATTTGGTATGTTTGTCCTTAGGAATTAATTAGATTGAATGAATCACATGCTTGTATTTGATTATTCCTCTCCAATCATGCTAAGTATTGTATTTCATTTGATTTCATACATCCATCTCTTTCTAAAAATTAATTGAATTAAATGAGATTTCCTTTATGTAAGCTTGCATGTGTTGACTTAACTTAATATATGTGTGGCTATTATCTCTATTAAATCCAAATGTATTTTCTAAAAGTTTTCAAATGAATAATACCATGTGTAATGACGATAGTTATAAGTGTATGTGCTTATAATTTAAAGTGTAGGAAGTAAAGTCTCTTTCCTTTATTCACATGTTGATTTACATAAATTTGAATGGTAATGGGTAACATCCCGGGAATACAAGGCTTTAAGTTGCCCCATGGAGGTCATTTGATTACCTCACTTCCTTGGTTTAACAACAACACGTGCCCATTTGATTTCATTCTTATGTATTTTAATATTATAATTTAAATAGAGATTTAATTCATATACATAAATAATTCAATTAAATAAAATACAAGTTTTGCATGATTTTCATTCTCTTAGTTATTTATACATTCATATGTATCTAAACAAACAAGTATATAGTCTGGACATCCCGGGAATATGAGGCTTTAAGTAGCAACAAAGAGTTCATTTGATTACCTCACTTCTTTGGTTTAACAATAGCACATACCCATTTGATTTCATTCTTATGTTTTTTAACATTAGAATTTAAATAGAGCTTTAATTCATATGCATAAAGAATTTAATTAAATAAAATACAAGTTTTGCATGATTTTCATTCTCTTAGTTATTTATACATTCATATGTTTTAAACTAACAAGTATATAGTTTGGACATCCCGGGAATACGAGGCTTTAAGTAGCCCTAAGGAGGTCATTTGATTACCTCACTTCCCCGGTTAACAAAGGCACATACTTGTTTATGTCTTTTATACATGCATGTGTATATTTAATTAGAGAATGATAATCCTCTTTTATATTTAAAAAAACACATGCATTCATAATTGTTTAGATGGTTGAATTATTTAATCATGTGATTGGGAGCTCTCTTTCTTATATTCATGTATGCAAATTTACATATGTTTGAATGCAATGGGTATACCGACATCCCAAGAATACGGCTTTAAGTATTTGATTTGATTACCTCTTCCCTAGTTTAACAATGATACGCACTATTTAATTTCACTCTTATGTATTTTTGTATAAGAATCTATAGAGCATTTTAAATTACATATACTAAATAATTAAATCAAATGAAAAGATAAACTTAAAACAAAATACATGCATTCATCATGTTGTATGTATAGACACACTTAGGATTAAATCATATGCATGATATTTGTGATGGAAAGGAATGAGTTAATATATGCCATGTGATAGTAATTCAATTAGATTAATCTTAAGATGCATTTCATATTGAATAGAGTTATTTAAAGTGAACTTAAACTTAGGATTAATTTAAAATGTATAATAAGCCATTCACTATAGAAAATTAAATCAGATTAACATGTTTTAGATGTGGCTTAAGGTAGGGATGGAAGAGGGCAATCCCCTTCCTTATCTATATAACACTTAGTTGTTAACTGTATACATATGAAATAAAGGAAAACATAAATTAAAATTCTTAAATCAATTAAAAAACTTCATGTGAAATCAACCCTTTTATGATAATTTGAATTTTCTCTACACTTAGAAAATATAACTCTAATGCTTCAGTAAGACACACCACACAACCCTTAGCACAAACATTAGAACTAAGTCACCACTTCTAGTCCTAAGTTAGGATGGTGCATGATGTGATGTATATTTTGTTTTGTGATGTATTATTTTAGATTGGATGTTAGGGTGTATGCTTCATAGACTAGATGTTAGGCCATTTTTAGCCTAATCATATTTTTTATAGAGGATTGTGCTTAAGAGGATGCTTAAAATAAATATAAATGCTCTCTTTGTAGGTTGTTTAAACCCTTAAGCATAATCCAAATTAGGACAGGTGGACTTGGTTACCCATTTGCAGGGTGCTAAGTCTAGATCATGTATATAACTTCTTGGGTGATGTGTATGTTTAGTTAACATTCATTTTGTAGGTATAATTACGATGAGTAGTGGCCAAAAGGCTTTGTCCTGGGGTGCTTTGTTATGCCTTTGAAGCAAGCACAACTAAACCAAACGAGTTAATCAAATCAAGAAGATATGAAGAAATAAAGGAAAGATGACCCCCATAGTATTTGATCAAATTGTAATTATTCTTTTATATCCCAGGTTGTATAGGGGTAGAACTAGGCTACCTATCTTTTCTTTTTTGAGTTGTACGTCGGTACCCAACCGCACCGACCTATTATTATTTCATGATAGTTATAGAATTTGATTGATGATTTATTTAGATTGTGCATTAGAAATTGCATCTTCTTCATAGTTTGTTAAATGTTTAATGTCTTAATGTGTGACCTAGATGTGAATAGGCTCTTAGAGTAAAATTAATTTTTCTACCCCAACTAATCACTCATAATTAAAATCTAAACTACTCATAATCTCATAATAAAGCCTAGGTCTTAAATAAGATAATTAAATAATTTAGGAACTCCTTAGTTATGAGGTTGTATGTTTCACATCATGCATGCATCTTGAATCACTCTTGCGAAATGAGGGCCTTCATCCTTATATGCATAGGGACCGCTTGACCTGTGGAGTAACCCCTACTGATAGAGCTTCACCTCTCTCTTTTGATTTGGCCAATAATTTACTTCATCATACATTTAGGCTTATAAAAATATCCTAAAGCCTTGGTTTAAATTATGTGTCAAAAATGAAATAAAATTTGAAAAGATTTTGCATTTATGGATTCAGTCATATGCTCATATCACTCATGCTCTAGTCTCTGGGAGTGGGTTAAGGACTTTAGTATCCTTCTAAATGAATATAAAGCCCAACTATCTTGTAAATCCATATGACTAGATTACATGATTTTAAAATCATAGAAGGAGTTAGCTAACGACCACTCTAGGCAGTTATAAGTCCAAAAGTTGGATGGATTTACTCTCTCTTGTGGAGATAAACCATGATGTCCACTTGTTGCTTAGATTTAGGTTGCGCTTTAACTCTTACTAAAGCTTCCTAGATTTAGGATTTGAGGTAGCTCTTTCCTTCAGGATACAAGCATAAATCCTCACATGTTAAGCATTTCCATAACCTTGTGTTGATGGATTATAAGCCCTAACAATCTAATAAAATTTCAACTCAAAAAATATAAATCTCTTCAACATCAAAATTATAAAGCCCATCCATAGGATAGATTAAAATGCTCACTAGGTCTCTAGTATCATGTGCATTTCCTATTTATTTCCATTGGCTTCCAAAAATAAGTCTTCTCCTTAAACTTTCCCAATTGATTTTCCAAACATAACTAATCCTTTGATAGTCTAACCTTGAAATCTTTAGAAATGATAATTATCTACTTTAATCGAGTGTATTCTTAGAGAATTTCATTCATTAAGATGTAATTAACTATGGAGGCTTGCCTCCATAGGGAACTTTAGAACCTGGTTTAAAATAAACTCAGCTTTATTCATTCATGTAAAGTAGGAGAAAAATCTCTAGTACATTCGCAGACCCATAATGCCTTAGAAGTCCTTATTAGGTGATTAGGTCTATTGGAAGGTGGTGTATCTATCTTTTGAGATAGTACATCATTCCTTAATGTTATACCCGACCACGTCAATAAGTACCCCCTACGATTTGCGTGGTATCCCCCCATATCTAAAAATAAATACCACTGATTTTTTTGCTGACTCCGCTGGGGATGGTTCCTCTCTCTATCTTTAGTAGATAATTATCATCTCCAAGCATCGATAGTGGACTTACATTTTATATAAGCCCAAGACTATCTTTCTTTTAGTTAGCACTCAGCTTATTTCATCCTTAAGCAAAGCTAGCCAACATCTTTTAAGTTTTAGGACCTCACTTCATGTAGGTCTTGAAACCTCTATCAGTCCCAATATGTAAAATAAATTAATTCAAGGAAGGAGATAATTAAATTTAGAACCTCTTTACCACTAGCTTGGTGAGGCAAGGTTCATTTCATATTTAAGAAAATTTAAATAAAATCCAAAGTAAAATAAATCTTTTGCAAAATGTTTCAAAATCTCTTTTCAAAATAAAATGATTTTGAAATTAAACTTCACATAACAAAATTTGCAAAACATAAAAAAAAATCTTCAAACCTTTTTTTTCAAAATAATAATTAACCCTCATCAAACATACTTGAATTTGTTAAATAAGGGTTCTCTTTCAAATCAAAATCAAGTATACATCATCAAAACCCTTTTTTATAATTTATTTTTCAAAAGCACATTTTCAAAGAAAAATGGAACAATCAACTCTATTTAACATACCCATATTTGTTAAATGAAAGTTTCATTTTAAAACTAAAATCAAGATATAATTGAATCCCATTTAACATATCCATATTTTGGAAAATAAGAGTTCCCCTTCTTCAAAAAATCAAATCACCAACAAATTTCAAACACATATATTGAACTCCATTTAATATACTTAAATTTATTGAATGAGAGTTCTCCAAATCATATCAAATCAACACATATCAACACACAACAAACATATCAAACACATTTGATCACTACTTAACATACCTAAATTTATTAAATAAGGGTCCTATTTTCAAATTAAGAATGAAATCAACATATATCACACACATAACAAATAATCATCACAAATAAGATGCTTTCAAAAATGTTCAAATATATAATTGAAACCTTCAGCATACATAAATTTGCTAAATAAAGGTTTCCCAAATCAAATTTAAAACAAAATGTATAACACATTTATCTCCAAAGTCTCTCTAATTATTTGAACCCCACTCAACATACTTAAATTTGTTGAATGTGAGTTCCAAATCAAATCTTATGGCAAAGTCTATCCTCAAATCTCAAAATCTCTCCAATTCAATGAGCCCCACTAAGCATACCTAAATTTGTTAAGTGTGGGTTCAAATTCCAAGTCAAATCTAAAAATTAATGATTGAATCCAGTTATCAAAGCAAGGGTGATCTAATTTTATTTCAAAAGAGATATCGTCGTCCCAGTCCCTTTGTGATCTCTTCCACCATGTATGCCGGCAAGATGATCTTCTTTTCTTGTTGTGGATTTGGCCTTGATGCCATACTCACCATCATCACCACCCATGCATCGGTTTGATGTGGCTTTGAGGTCTGAGTCACTGGGGCCAACCCTCACTATTGTTGCAGGGAGGAGGTGGCAGGATAGAAGCCACTTCTCCACTTTGACATCCCATCTGACCCTAAGTTCCCCTCACTAAAGAGAAACCACTATGGTTCCCACACCCGTGTGTCACTTGCCTTCAACACTGTGCTCAATTGCCCTGCAGTTCCAGTGAAGGCTAGCACCTCCTCAATGGTTTCTTCCATTTTAAAGGGGAAGGCTAGCTTGACCTCCGAGATAGTCTCCCCCACCTTTGAGGTAGGATCTAGCTCTCGCTCCACCCCGCTCACCAGGATGCAATACAACCGAAAGGTTACACTATGAGGTGAGGCAAATCGATGATGCCTCTCACATGGCGAGTGGGTTCTTTTACGAGACCTCTTCACTCTTGAGTAGAAGTAGGTTTCACCCCCTCTTAGATTTTTGCGAAGAGGAGGACTATAGGAGGATTGCTGCATTGCCTCTACCATCGATAGTTTAAGACCGCCGGGGAGAGTAGGAAGCCCTATGCTAATTTCGATCAATTTTTTGGTGGTAGAGCCCAGACACTCTCGTGAGTCCAAATTTTTACATGATTTCCGGAGTTTGATCCCTAGGAGCATTAGGGGTCAAATTCATAGAGAAAGAGTGTTGTAGAGGCTAGAGTCACTGTCAGAGCAGATAAGTAAGAGAAGATGAGGTATGCTAGACACTTGACGGCCTCCACCTTGATAGACTTTCTTGATTGGCACCCCATCAGGGTCGATCACTCGGACAATATAGTAGTTTTGGGCACCATTTGATGTAGGAGGAGATCTCCAGCCGAGAGGCAGTCGATGTCTTTACCATCACACCGCTCCACTCACCATCTGCCATCACCCATCCAGCTTACAACATCTACCACCCCTACCAAGCTTTAGATGCCCCCATTTGGGGAAAGGCCATCTCCATTAGTGATCCGACTATGGCCCAAGGATCCCGCTCCATCCATTCCACCTGTTCAGCTGAGATCGAGCTCCCTTGCTTGACCTTCTACCTTAGCCATGGTTAGGATGGAGTGGCAACCCAAGAGTGTCATGGTTGCACTACCTATACAGCAGTTAGAGGGGCAGAGGGGAGGGGATATAGATATAGTCCCCATGATAGTTGACTAGTTAGGGAGTGCAACCCGCTAGCACAAAGCATTCAATATATACACATATAGAGCATCCCCTATGGTCACGACAAATGGCCTACATTCCATAAGAGCTGACAGATATGACCATTCATTAGACACATCATAGAGGACTACTACGTTATCGCCAAGCAGATTATTGGCAATGATCACTCAGATCAGGAGGAGGAAAGAGTCCACTTTGATCCTGATGAAGATGACATGTTGGACGACACAGCTGAGGTTCACATGGTTGACACCCGAGGATCCTTGCAGCAGGATCAGCATAACTAGGAAGGTGTTGTGGTTGAGGAAGGTGACACCTCTGACTCAACTTAGCACCTCCTCCACCAGCTCAAGCAGAAGGATGATCATATAGATAGGGTGGAGAAGAGGGTAGAGGAGTTGATGGCAGTGGTCTTAGCATTGTAGAAACCATCCCTAGTCTCGTAGCCTTCTCCTATGGCAGCCAACCAGCCAGAGTTGGTACATACTTTAGACCATCCTAGGTGCGCTTCTGTAGGTGATGATGCTGGTAGTTTGCATAGGAAGGTCATAGATAGCACCTCCATGCATGAGAAAGACATTAAGCATATGGTGGAACAGCAGGTGAAGGAGGCGTCGGCGCAAGCTAGGGGGAGCTCATCCATTCCAATGGGTAGACCATACCCAGAAGAATTCAATGTAGTTCAATACCCCAAGGGTTTTGTGCCACCATCCTTCAAGATTTTTTATGGCGGTTGGAGCCCATGGCAATAAATTGCACATTTTAGAGTTGGTGGTAGTGACACACTCTTATTCAGACTTTCTATCAGCAGCTTAGTAGGGGTAGCATTTTATTGGTATGCCGAATTGCCCAACAGTTCAGTGAAGACTTTTGCTGAGTTGGAACACCTCTTCATCAAGAGATTTACTGGAGGTTTGCAGAGGGTGACTGTAAGAGACCTCATTATAGAGAATCAGAAATCGAATGAGTCTCTTATTGATTACATTCTCAGGTGGTGCAACCTGAGTATGAAATGCGAGCCATAGCTATCCGAATAACATGTAATTGAGATTCTTCTCAAGAATATCTATGGCCCAATTGCCTTCATGCTTAAGGGCTTTACCATCAAAACCTTTGAGAAATTAATCAACAAGGTGGCTAGCCTACAAGAGGAAGCCAAATAGTTGCCCTTCTCGGAGCAATCATCTCGGCCCAAGCCATTGTATGTGTTCTAAAAGAAGCTAGGGATAGTTGTGTTAGTGGACAGAGGGAAGCAACTAGCTAGAGTTCAGTATGAGAGACAACGAGCTTAACAGCCTCCTTTACCACCTCCTCTGCCACCACCTCGATCATCATACCAGCCACCACAACTGCCACAACAGCCATTTCCACCACCTCAGTAGGCTACCCAACAGCGGTATTCATATCCACTGCCAGGAAGTTACTACCCACCTACTCCTATCGATAGATTAAATAAGCCATATTCATTCAAGAGGGTGGTAATTAAGAAAATCTTTAAGAATCTCTTAAGGAAATCTGACTTTCAGTTACTAGAGCCTAAGAGGCCAAAGGAAGAGGACAAGAGCAATGATCCTAGCTATTACCCCTACCACCACATGTTAGGCCATGTCTTAGAAGATTATATTACTTTTTAGGACTGGCTTAAGTGTAGCAACAAGTCGAGAGCCATAATTATCCATAAGGAATACTTATTGGAACAACCATCCAGTTCTATTAGATTAATGCTTAGGGACACTCGTGATCCTCTTAAGACCAAAGAGGGTTGGGATATCTCTTTATTCCGAACCTCTAAAAAGATCATTTCTAAGATCATGAAGTATTTCTTGCAGGTCTTTGAAGTAGCTCAAACCTCCAAAACCAAAGAAGGTTTGCTAGTGCAAAGTATAACTTGGGGAGAGTGATAGCCCAGTATCAATAGCAACTTAACACACTTTCCCTGGATAGTCCAGTAGCACAACCACCGCCCAAGTCCAACACTCCATCCACCATTGCAACTACTTCTTCTTCTACTAGCTCCTCCTCTACCAGCAAGAGCATTGTATCAGTGAATAAGGGCATCAAATCCCTTACTCTGCTTACTTTATTTGATTTTTACCATGTACCTCCACCCAAACAGAAATCGATGAAGAAATCATATTCTACTTCTGATGCTCTTGATTTTATTCCTATAGAAAACTCTCCAAGTATAAATAATAATAATAGCTCTAGTAGTTCTGATCCTTTTCCTTCTGAGTCAAATTTTCTCTTCTTTCAATTTGGTTCACCTCTTGAGATTGACTTGGAGTCAACCGACTCTAAGGATCTCGTAGGAGAAGCTGTAGGTATGCCTGATGAGTAGGTAGAACTTTTCACAAATTCATCATTCCAAGAAGTCATGGAAGTCAACCTACGCAGTGTCAATGTTCTACCTCCTAGGGTAGCACCTCAGGATAATGGTAAGCAAGTCATTGGTTTCAGTGAGCAGATAGTCCCTCCACATGAAGCTCCACCTATGAATATTCTTATGGAGGACCAAGCCAGAGTTGATTACAACATCCTAGCTCATCTTAAAAAGTTGCTAGCTAAGTTAAGCATATATGACGCTCTTGTCTTATCCAAAGAGATAAGAGAATCTCTAATCAAGGCTTTACTTGATCCTAATATTTGCTTAGCTCAGCTGATCGCTACTAGAGAGGAGATACACTAATCAAAGGATATCTTAGGAGTTACATTCAATGATGAAGACTTACTTCTAGGGATGATCGAGCACAACCGCCCTCTTTACATTATAGTGGATGTTAGCAGATATAGGCTATCCAGAGTTCTGGTTGACCCAGATGCATCAATCAACATTATGAGTCTAAGAACCTTGCTTACTTAAGGATTGACATCTCCAAACTCCAAAAAGAAAGAATGATGTTGAGAGGATTCAATGAACAAGGCGAGAGGGCATTAGGCTCCATAATATTGCCCTTGAAGATAGATGATTGGAAGATTGAAGCCAAGTTTCATATTATAGATTTAGATACATCTTTCAATGCTTTGCTGGGGAGATCATGGATACATGAAAACAACATGGTTCCATCTTCTCTATATCAATGCATGAAGTTTATGAGAGGTGAAATCATCTACTATGTCAAAGGAGATCTTAAGCCATTTACAGTTCACGAGGTCGGCATATATGAGGACATGACTTACTACCTCCCTCAAAAATCAACAAGTGTATTCTCATGAACTTGGTCAAAGTTCAAAAATAAAAGAATAGAAAAAAGAAAAAGAAAGAGAAAAATAAAAAGAAATAGAAAAGAAAAGAGAAAATAAAAATGAAAATAAAAGGGAGTGAGAAATAGACTTGGAGGAGGAAGTAGAGCCTGACATTAGATTTCACTCACAGTTCATTACTCCATTCGAACATATGGGTAGGATGACCTGACCTCCACCAGGAAGAGGAAGAGGCCAATTCAGAGGCAGTCCCAGGGGTGGAAAACCTCCTTATTGGCCACCCAATATGAGATATGTCCCAGCCACCAGGAGTACACCTGCTATCCATATAGACTTAAAATCTAGTTTAGAGGATGAGTCCTATATGGTTAGTACACCAACCAACTCTTCTTAGCAAAAGATTCCCTTGGAGGTGACACTTAAGCCAGATAGCAATGATGACTGGGCTCCAAAGTAAAGCATGAGTGTATCCAAGTCTATATGTGAAACAGTTAGGCATCAGTTGGGAACCTTAGCTCTAACCCCAGTTTACTCATAAAAAGTTAAGGGTTTGGTAGTTTTGGAAACCCTAAGTCATCGATAGATGTGAAGACTCAGAGGTTCTTTCTAGGAGCATCATCCTCAAGTCAAGAAGTTGATGTAGAACTTAAGGATGACTTATATAAATATTTAATAGAATTACCTTTTGATTGGTACTCGCCATGTATTCATAATTTAACAAAGAAAGGATTAATCCCACATACTTAGTCAAAGCACAGGTCATACTACTTTGAAAGAATATGAAAGAACAAATGCAAAAGCTCTCAATCAAGATCGAGACTAAGATTCATCTAAATGATGATGATGATTATTGCTCATCACCAATCATTTGGAATGAGGTTCTTTTAAAATCACATTAACTCATATGAGGAGGTGTGCTTAGAAACTTCAAATGATCCAGATGATTTTAAAGTCAAAGATGCACCGCTAGAGTTCAAAAAGGAGATCAGCTCAACCATCAATGAGCATAGAGAAATGAATTTAAGGATTGAAGACAATCCACGCCTGACATATATCAATTCCTTTGAATAGGACTGAAACCAATGACTTAGTTTGGTTATTGACTAAGTTTAAGGACTACTTTGCATGGAGTTATGAAGAGATGCTCGATTTATCTTCTGATGTAGCAGTCCATAAACTAGCAATAGGGCCTAGTGCTAACCCTATCAAGAAAACTCCTAGATGCATGCGATTAGACATTGAACAACATTTCATTTCTAAAGTAAAAAAATTGACCGATGCTAGCTTCATTCGAGAAGAAAAATACCCTACATGGTTGGCCAATGTCATCCCAATTAAGAAGAAGAATGATCAAATTCACATATACGTCAATTTTAGGGATATAATTAAGGCATGTTCAAATGATAAATTTCCACTACCGATACCAGAACTGATGATGGATATTGCCTCATCTCATGCAGTCTTCTCTATGGATGGCTCATTTAGGTATAACCAAATAAAGAAGCCCTTGAAGATGAAAGAAACACTACTTTTAGAACCCCAATCAGAATATTTTTCTATAAGGTCTTGCCTTTCAGCGTTAAAAATGCTAGTGCTACATACAAGCAGGCCATGACTTGAATCTTCAATGAACTCATTCATTATCAAGTCTAGTGCTATGTTGATGATCTCATCATCAAAAGTAAAGAAAAGGAAGACCATCTCTTTGACTTGAGAGTAGTTTTGAATGATTAAGATAATTTAACCACAAAATGAAACCCCTGAAATATGCATTTGGAGTAGCTTCTAAAAAATTCCTTGGGTTTATTGTCTGACACCAGGGAATCGAAATCGATCTAGAGAAGATCAAAGTGATATTAGAAATGCCACCCCCTAAAAGTTTAACTCAACTCAGATCATTTCAAAGGTAATTGGTGTATCTAAGATGCTTTATATCCAACCTATCAAGAAGATGCCAACCATTTTCAGCATTTGTCAAAAAGGATGCCAAGTTCATGTGAGATGATAAGTGCCAACATGCCTTGGAAGACATCAAGCACTACCTAATGATGCCGCCAGTTCTAACAGCCCCTATCCCAGGAAAGTCACTCAAACTTTACACTGCTGCATTAGACGACTCCACTTTTTTTGGCTCATGCCAACGGCGGGAAGGAAAATGCACTCTACTACCTTAGCCATCTAGTCAAACTTTCCAAGTTGGCATTTGGAAGATGAGTCTATATCAATCAATGTCCAAAATATACAAGTCTTATCCCTTATCGATAGATAACTCATCAAAAAGCACTCTCTTGAAGGAGAGGTTGTGATTGCTAAAAAGGATGATGAGTTAGATTGGAGGCAACCATTCATGGATTACCTAAACAAATGTAAATTACCTCAAGAGAAGTCCCAAGCTCATCAGATGAAGCAGAGAGCACTTTCATATGCTCTCGTAGATGGCACCTTGTACCGACGGTCCTTCGATCATATGTGGTTATGCTATTTAGACAAACACAAATCCCATAAGATCGAGAGGTACATTCTTATGTGGAGCTCATCGACCGGTCCAAAGATGAAAGCCAAGATCAAGAGACTAGGATACTATTGGTCGCCGATGATCATTGCATGGATGCATGGGCGATGCCACCGTAGGTACACGGTGTGGTCATACATCAACCACCCAACATTCTAGACCCTACATTGGCCTTGTGGCCATTCTAGTGTTGGGGTTCTAACATAGTGGGTTCGATTGATCCTCATTCTTCCAAAGGTCATCAGTTCATCCTAGCTGCTACCTACTACTTTTCCAAGTGGGTGGAGGTGATTCCACTCAGTGAGATCACAGCTCAGGATGTGCTCCAGTTTTTCAGGAATCATATCGTATATAGGTTTGGGGTACCTCGATGAATTATATTCGATAATGGTGCTGCATTCAAGAGCACTAAGATCAACAACATTGCTTAAAGACACATCATAGATTAGAGATATTCTATCATCTACTGCCCAATGGAAAATATCTTAGCAGAAGCCTTCAACAAAACTCTCATCCAAATACTGAAGAAGACACTCAACGACAACGAGCGATAGTGGCGGCGCAGTTAGTTGAAGCCTTGTGGGCTTACTGCACTATATATGTAACTCCAACTCAATCTACCTCTTTCTCTTTAGTGTATGGGTCCGAAGCTGTTCTGTATTACAGGTCCAATTCCCATCACTAAGGAAAACTGTGGGTAGCAAGATTACAATGGAGCATAATAACAAGTTGTGGTTAGAAGATCTCGAAGGTTTGGAGGAGAGACGCCTACGAGCATGGAAAAATATCAAGTTGTATAAAGCCAAAATGTTTCAAGCTCATAACAAGTTTTTTCGTACTAAAGCTTTTTAAGTAGGAGAGCTTGTTTTAGTTCTAAGGAGACCAGTTGTTGCCCGTCACAAGATGGGAGGCAAGTTTAAACCCACTTGGAAAGGCCCCTTCGCCATAGAGAAAGCCTACCAAGGAGGATCATATCAGCTTATTAATCATAAGGGAGAGCACCCAATGCTTCCAATCAATAGGCTCTACTTAAAAGAAATATTATCCTTAAAATTATGTTTGAAAATAATTATCAATGAAAATTTCATTTCAAATTCAATCTCTTCAAATTGAAAACATCTTTATTTGCGAATCTATCATGATGTGTTTAGGGTAGGTGTAAGGAACCCAAGCGGTGTCCTATCCTTTATCAACACAACACAAACATAAACTACACATAAACACATAAAATAAACACATATCTTTTGTCAGGCTTCTTTGAGTTAGGATAATCCCCTAATGGCACTCAAGAGTGCTTATGCTGATGTACTACCCTGCTAGTGCATCATCCCAATGGTTCCTTATACAGGAGGATATAAGTCTGCTGCACTTTCTTCCTGACTTAACCATTACACATCGATGAGCACCTTGTTAGTTTGGTAGGCCTTACTGCGTGGCCTGTAAACTACCTCTTGTTGGCTTCATTTAAGAAGATATAAGTATACTACGCCTTCTTCTTGAACTAGTCATCATACACTCACTAGGTTGAGTATATTTGAGGTTTAGAGTAACTCCCCAGTGGCTCCTTTCCTCCTAACTACTTCAAGTTTTATTTTGGTCCTCCCGTGGGACTCTCCACTTAGTCTCTGTGACCTTATTTTTTAGAATGAGTTCTCAACCTCTCCATCTTAGACATAGGACTCCTCTTAGATACTGAGTTCCTTAGTCTTAAGACACTTCTAGTGATCAGGTGAACACTCAACCTAACCCTAGAGACTTAGAAGAGTTAGTTATAGGAATAGGTCTTGCCTTAGGGGTGTTAGGAAAACTTGCCTACCCTATAGCTTGAACGAAATCCTCACTTCCTTTCTTCAAGTCAAACTACAAATCCAAATCAAATTTCAAAACCTAAATCAATTCCAAACTTAATTGATTTTCTCAAACTCAAATCAACTTGAACTCCAAACCAATTCAAATTCAAAATCAACTTCAAATCCAAATCAACTTCAAATTCAAATCAACTTCAATTTCAAATCAAATCTTAAATCAATTCCAATTTAATTGATTTTCTCAAACCTTAAATCAATTCCAAAACTCAAATTATGAATCAAATCTCAAATGATTGAAACCCGTGATTGAATTCCAAAATTCAAAAATCCTTCCTAAATCACTTTGATTCCATCTTATGGACTTAGCTCAAATCAAATCCAAATCAATTCAAATTCAAAATATTTTCCCATAACCCATTTATATTCTCATTTACATTCACAAATATAAATGAAATATAAGTTCAAATGATCAAAATCAAATCCAAAACTCAAGTCCAAATCTAAAATCTTTCCTAAGTCACTTTGATTCCATGTTATGGACTTAGCTTAAATCAAATCCAAATTAATTCAAATTCAAGAGATTTTCTCATAACCCATTTATATTTTCATTTATATTCACAAATATAAATGAAATATAAATTCAAATATCCAAAACAAATTCAAAATTCAAACCCAAATCTAATCAAAATCTAACCTAAACCCTTTCAAGTCAAATTCTTGAACTTGGTCAAATCAATCTCAAATCAATCGAAACCCTTGAATTTTCTTCATGATTCAATCAATCTTTCAATCATGAAACTAAATATAAACATAAACTTCAATCATCAAACCAAAACTAAATTCAAAACTCAAACCTAAATCAAACTCATGTTCATCCTTTGAACTTGAAATTATCAAATGAATCAAAACCTATTTGACTACAAATTACTGGAAAATGGATTTATATTTCAATCATAAGTCCATATGTGAGTTCAACCAAACTTGGATCAAGCTTTGATCAAGTCAATTGACCTACTCAGGCTCCTTTGACCTAAAGTGACCTAAAGTACCTTTTTGAGCCAAATTCTAATCCTACCCAAATTGGATTAAACTAAGCCCACCTAAGCCTCACATTGTGAGCAACAATCATTATGAGATGATCAATCACTCAAATTGCGTCAAACCAAGTCCAACCTAAGTGTTGACCAAGTCAACACTTAGCCAAAATGAAACCTAAACTAGCCAAAATCCACCATAGGCTAAATTGATTGAAACCATTGATCAAAACCAGTTCATGATCAATGATTGGACTTGACCAAGTCATCAATTGAGCCAAACCTAACCCAATTGGCCACTTGACCCAAGTTGACTCAACTTGACCTAAAAAGTAAAAATATGTCAAATCTTGATCTGAGCCAAATTGATTGCAACCAATGGGTCAGATTCATTCAAAGTCACTTGTTGAACTTGACCAAAGCCTCAATTGGTCAACTAGACCAAACTTAGCCTAATTGACCATGAACCCAACTTGACCTAAAAGGACAAATCAAGCCAAAATCAAACCAAACCAAAACTGATTAAAACCAAAGCTTGCAAAACATTTCAAATGACCAATGAAACCTAAACCAACCCATGAACTAATTTTTTAAAATAAATCATTGAATTTATTTGACCTGAACTCAAATGAACCAAAACAAAATATAAATCAAATTGAACCAAACCAATGATACCAAAATATTTCAAATGGTCATGAACTTGACCCAACCTTTGGTACTTTAATTTGGTTTGACCCAAGTTGACCCATTTTGACCTCAATAGGTCGAGATGAGCTAAATGGCATCAAATCAACTCCAAATTCTTTGAGATTTGGCCCAACTCAACTTCAAACTATTCTAAATTTGTCTAAATTAAAATAAAAGCCAAATGACCATTTTACCTCTTATAATAGTCAATCCCATAAACCACCCAATATTCTACATCCATTCTGAAATGTTGGGGTACCAACATAAGTGGTCTAATTGATCCTCCTTCTTCCAAAGGTCATCGATTCATCCTTGTCACTACAGACTACTTTTCCAAGTGGGCAGAGACAATCCCATTCAGAGATGTCATAGCTCAGCATGTACTCTAATTTTTCAAGAACCATATCGTATATAGGTTCGGGATGCCTCGATGAATTATATTCGATAATGGTATTACATTCAAGAGCACCACGATCAACAACTTTGTCTGGAGAATGGCATAGATTAGAGATACTCTACCATCTATTACCCGAGGGAAAATGGCTTGGCAAAAGCCTTCAATAAAACTCTCATTCAAATACTTAAGAAAACACTCGATGACACAAATTAATGTGGCATGAAAGCAGTTGAAGCCTGGGCATACCACATATAGAACTCCAACTCCTACTTTTTTCTTTAGTATATCCAAACCATTCTACCATTAGAAGTTTAACTCCCATCACAGATGCCATGCGATCATAAGAGTAGAATGCACAGGTTAGAAGAGCTCAAAGGTTTAGAGGAGAGATGCCTGCCGCATGCTAACCTCGAGTTATACAAAGCCAAAATGATTTAAGTGTTGGTCTATCCTAGAGCTTTTCAAGTAAGAGAGCTTATTTTAGCTCTAGGAGACCAGTCACCGTCAAAGATGGGAAGAAGTTTGAACCCACTTGGAAGACCCTTTATCATTCTGGCCTACCAAGGAGGATTATAATGATTAACCATAAAGGAGAGCACCTAATGCTTTTGATCAATAGGCTCTATTCAAAGAAATATTATACTTGAAATCATGTTTGAAAAAAAATTATCTTCAATAAAAATTCTATCTTTCCATTTCAATCCATCAAATCAGATTTTCATTGGAAGCATTATTTGCTTATTAATCCACCGCGACGTGTTGATAGGTAAGAGAACCTGCATCATATCCTTCATCACAACACAAACACAATACATTCTCCTGTAATTAATATAGGTATAAAAGAACCCAAGAGGCATCCTATTTCAACTAGCACAACTAAGTTAGGTGTAAGAGAACCCAAGCGGCATCTTTTCTTGGTGGAGTCACAACTGCCTTTTGTGGCACCATTTCATCCATTCTTTGACATATTTAGGATAGGTGTAAGAGAACCTGAGAAGCATCCTATTCCTTCTTTCACAACACAAACACCAACATCATAAAATGTAAATAAATACACATGTTTTATCTCTATTTTTGATGTAGATAACTCCCAAGACTCACTCATTAGTCCCTAGGTCGTGACGTGTTACCCTGTTAGTGCATCACCCTAGTGGTCCTTTGTTTAGGAAGATGTAAGTCTATTACACTTTTTGTAATGACTTGATCACAAATCGACGAGTGCCTTATTAGCATGGTAGGTCTTACTATGTGGTCGATACGCTACCGTCATGACTGGCTTCATTTAAGAGGATATAAGTCTACACGCCTTCTTCTTAAACTAGCCATCATGAATGACTTAGCTAAGTTAAGGATCATGGTAAGTCCCCCAATGACTCCTTTCTTCCTGACTACTGCGAGTCTGGGTCCAATCCTTCTTTATGACTCCCTACTTGGTAGTCACCTTAGTCGTTGATGCATTATCAATGGGTTGATCCCTACTTTTGAAGATGTAAGCCTCCTATGCTTTCTGTCTGAGTATAGCCATTGCAAACCATCAGGCAACCTTAGGTTGGATAGCACCTATCGAAATAAATGGATGTTATCCGAATCCCACTTTAAGGAGATGTAAGTCTACACGCCTTCTCTCTAGACTGATTATCACACATCGACGGGCACCTTAGGTTGGTTGGTGTTCGCTATCCGAATGACCCACCCTGGAAACACCCTCGGTAGATGCGCTACGCTTTCTCCGAGGGTCAAATACTTGACATTATTTTCTTCGTGATCGATAACACTCTAATGGCACCTCCCCTACGGGCACTCTACTTGGATCATATCCTTTGCAGCCCCATTTAGACACTACTTGAGTTACTTTTGGATTAGATAGTCCCCCTTTCCTAGTAACCACCCCTATGGTTGGAGATTATATTCAGTGGATGCATAGATTCTTCCTTAGTCCAGTAAATCTGAGATAGGTCAAGCCCGACATAGCCCCTTTTAGTGTGGTCCCTCGCACACCAATAGGGTCCATGATAATAAACAAATAAAATATATTTTCACTTATGGATCAGGAATTAATGCCCCCAGTGACACCTTTCCCAAGCAAGCATCCTATCTTTAGGGCAGTGTTAGCAAAACTCCCTATAAGAATCGTCTGACTACTCTTGAGTTGAGATAAGTCCCCCGCGACACTCTCTCAGTAGTTGCTCTTAGGTCAGGTTCAATCTATTCTGCCACCAATAGGTTACTCGACGATCATTCTCACTTTGGAAGATGTAAGTCTTCTATGCAATCTTTCCAGATAATCAATTACCGAAGGTCTTGATTTTACATTTAACGTCATCCTACCGCTATTCCTTTGAAGATGTCTGCCACGCTTTCTCGACTGCTGCACACCGAAAGGCACCCTTTAGGTTAGATAGTCCTACCCTTCGGTCCGTATACTACCACTTTGGATTGGTAAATCTAAGATAGGCTAAGGCCGACATAGCCCCTTCTCAGTGCAGTCCGTCGCACACCAACGAGATCCATCAAATTAAATTAAAATAAATGAAAACAAACCAAATCAAATTAAAATAAATTAATGAAATTAATCTTGACTACTTTTGAGTTGACATAAGTCTCCCAACGGAATTCACTCAATAGTCGCCCCTGGGTTGGGTTAGATTTGTTATGGATCCAACATATCACCCTAGCAGTTGACCCCTGCTTTGGAAGATGTAACTCTGCTACGTTTTCTTCCTAGTATAGCCACACAAAAGGCAACCCCTTAGGTTGGATAGTCCTACTTTGGGGCTGATAGACTATCCCTTTGGATTTGTCAATCTAAAATAGGTCAAGGCCAACATAGCACCTTCTTATGAGTCCATTGTATACCAACAGGGTCCATAACAAACTAAATTTGAAACCAACCTCCCTAGTGGAGTCAAATTATAATATATCGAACAAACAAAACTTCTCTCCAACGAGCCACGAATCAAATTAATCTCCCCAATGGAGCCATAAAAGATCTATTAAACTATTATCCCAGGATAAACTGCCGCCTTGGAAGGTTCATATTTCCACCCCTAAAACACACCCAAATAAATCATCAATCAAACTCAAATCCATATCCCCAATCTCAACCGCTTAGTGGAAGGTTCACATTTTCAATCCCCAACGGATTCCTCCTTTTATACTCTTGGCATAGACCTCTCACATGTCATGTCCAATGCATGTGTGATCCCTTAGAGGATCTTCCTTCATGTCATTGGCATGAAATTCCAATCATATCTTCCTTGCTCTCTTATGCCCCTAGCATAAGTTGAGTTGTATTGCGCTAAGATCATGATTCTATCTACCTTTCGGGTTTAGGTTTAGATTATTTCTGTTAGCTCTTACAATCTTTTGGACATTGTTGATCATCACAATCAATGCCAGTATGTGTGGTGTGCCTTGTGAGCTACATCACACCTGTTGAGGGTCTTTTTATTGACCTCACTTTTAAAGTGAGTTCTCAATCTTCTTATCTTAAACATAAGAATCTTTAAACACTAAGATTTCCTAGTCATAAGACACATCTAGTAATGGTGAACACCTCACCTAAGCCTCAGAGACTTAGAAGGTTCAATCACAAAAATTAAGCCATGCCCATGATTAGGAAAATCACCTACCCTATAGCATAAACTTAATCCATGTGCACCTCCTTAAATTAAATCCAAATCCAAATTTCAAACACAACCTCAAATTCAATTTGAACTCAAATCCAAATACCAAATCCAAAATCCAAATCCCAAATCAAATGATTAAAGCCCTTAATCAAATCCTCCTTAAGACTTATGATTGGATCCCATGGACTTAGCCAAATTTCCATCCAATCCACTTCAAACTTGATTAATTTTTTCATGAATCAATCATTCAATCATCTTCATAAATATAAATGAAATCACACTCAAATCATCAAAATTATATCAAACTAAATCAAAATCTTCCTTAAGCCATTTTGTCCTATCCTATGATCTTGGCCAAATTTGCCTCCAAATCAAATTCAAATTGATTTTTCATGAGTCAATCATATATTCAATCATCTTTCCAAATATAGATCAAATATACAATCAAATAGCCAAAATCAAATTCAAATCAAGTCAAAACCTAATTTTGAACTCTTTCGGCCAATTCCTTAGACTCAATCAAATCTCACTCATTTCACTCTTTTAGAACTCCCTAACCAACCAGGAACCCTTCCCACTTCATTATGGAGTGAAAGCCATCAAAATCAAGTGGATTTCAGAGAGGAAGTGGCGGCCACCAATAGATACATCATTCTGAAGTGAAAGCGAAGGTCTAGGCTCATTCCAAAGCTTCTTCCTCCACTCAAGAGTGTGCTCAGGGCAACACCACCACCGAAAACCATCCCCGGTGAGGTAATTTTCAAGAAAAATCATAGTCGACCTTAGGTTATCTTATTTTATGATGATTTTTGTTTGATTTTAGGAATTTCTCTTAAATAAACCTCACATTATTTATTTTATTTGATCCCTAAATGAATCGAAAGGTTTTTAAGTGGAAATTGATGCCAAATCAAGCCAATTTGAGCAAGAAATCATTATTTTCCTGATTTTCCAATCAATAATTGTGTTCCTGACCGATTCCCATTGATTTTCATCACTTGGGGTGACAAAACACTGACCATCGATTACAAGGATGGATGGCCATCACATCTATCCATGCATTTTAGCTCTTCAAATCGCGTGAATCGATTTGGACCATCCGATCCATAATCGGATAGTTTGCGTTGATCCATGCGTCGCAATCCCGTGTCGCATGGTTTCCCACTCGTTTGCTGATGCGGCACTGCACGGCGCTGTGTGGCACCGTGCGCCAGGCGGAATTGCGTGGTCCAATTGCACGACATCACGTGGCACTGCATTACCGCATCAGCGTCGCGCAGTATTGACTGGGATAAGTAGGAAATTCATCTTTTTATTTTAAAATTTATTTAAATCACATGAAATTTTAAAATTTCTTAGAAAACAAAATACTTAACTAAAAATTGCAAACAATGACTCTTCGGATTCGTCTTTCCGAAAAGAAGCCAATAAATCTAAAATCTCGAAATTTTGTTGAATATTTTGGGCTTAATTAAAGTTTTAGTGAAAATTAAATTTCATTAATTAAAATAACAATACACATTATATTGATTTGAAATTTTCAGGGATTGAAATTGAAGTTAAAATGCGCCCACTATGAAAATTTCAAGTCAGAAGGATTTTTGAATTGGAAGATATTGCATTTTGAAGTTCAAATAGTGAAAATAAATTAATGGACTTTATAAAAAACAAGGAAAATCATTAAAATCAGCTTAAACTTTGGAAAATTATAACAAATCATAGAAAATCTAAAAATATAAATAAATACTCATTTTAAAGGTATTTAAGAGGAAATTGCTTTAAAATTAATTATAATTAATTTTGAATAATAATTAAAGCTTAATTTGGGTTTAATTGAAAACTTAATTAGCTTAATTACTCTCTAATTACCCAAGTAATTAATCCCAAACTTTTTGAGATTGATTAATGGGATGACCTTTGCCTCCCATAATTTTGTTGATATTTATTGCTTGGTTAATTAGGAAAATTAGTTATCTTAGCCCTAATTACTTTCTTAATTAATTAGATGATTAATTAACATTCTAAACAGCAATAAAATCATTAATTAAGCTTGCTAATCATTATGGAATACTGAATGGGCATGGGGAATGAGATTCGGACCTCTTTCCCATTTTTTTCCCTAAGTTAATTTCACTTGACTTGAAACTAATTAATTTGGGACTAATTGATGGCCTAATTAATTAAATTGAAATCATAATCATTCCAGATCTCATCTAATTAATTTTATTGGATAGACTCTTAGATGTTCAAAAACCTAAGAGAATACTAAGGAAATTCTAATTAGCCCATATGTGTGGGAGAATTATAAGTGTACTTAATTAAGTCCCTTAGCTTAATTAATCATTAATTGTGAGCCAATTGTATTATGCCCCTTTCATTTCTTAGGATCATTGTTTATTTAATTTCTAATGCATATGCATATCATGTTGGCTCACCATTACTTGGATAAATATATTAAGGTGATATTGGAAAGGGGTAATTAATGGACTTAACTCATATTGCAACCTAATTAATCTATAAAATCAACTTAATTTTTTTTCATTGAACCAAATTAATTAACCAAGGAAATGGGTTAGAGCAAATTGATTGAATCTCTTTCTTTAAATCAAATCAAACATCCAAAAATAACTTAATAAGAAGCTTTGGTTTACTTTAAATGATTGTATTTGATATGATTGTCCTTAGGAATTAGTTTAATTGAATGAAACATGTGTTTTATGTCTTATTATTCCTTTCCAATCATATTAAATAATGTGTGTCATGTGGTTCCATGCATTCATGTTTTCAAAATGTTTAAACTTAAATGAATTCCTTTATGTCAAGCTTGAATATGTTGATTTAATTTAATATATGTGTGGCTATTATCACTTTTAAATCTAAATGTATTTTCAAAAAGCTTAAAAATGAGTAATAACATATGAAGTGATAGTAGTTATGATTGCATATAGGTTTCCATGTGCTTATAGCTTAAGTATGTGAAATAGAGCTTTTTTTTCTTTAATCTATATGTAGTTTCACATGTATTTGAATGTTAAAAAGTATATAGTTTGGACATCCCGAGAATACGAGGCTTTAGTTAGCCCCAAGGAGGTCATTTGATTACCTCACTTTCCTAGTTTAACAATGGCATGCACTTATTTGATTTCATTTACATGTGTTCCTATATTAGAACTGGGATGAAATTCTGTTTCCTATACATAAATGTTTTAATCAAATAAAAATGTAATTTTTGCATGATTTTCTTTCTTTACTTACATATACATTCATGTGTAGTGAGATAGCAAAGTATATAGTCTTGACATCCTGAATAATGATATTTTAACCAAGGAGGTTATTTTGATTACCTCACTTTCTTGGTTTAACAAAGGCACGCATCGCTTATTTCTATTTCTCTTTACATGTGTATGTATGTGTGGCTAAAGGATGAAAATCTCTCTTTTCTACTAAGAATACATGTATTCATGATAGACTAAATGATTGAATTAATTAGCCATATGATTTGGGATCTCTTTTTACGTTCTTACATACAAATTTACATGTGTTTGAATACAAATGGTATATAGTTTGGACATCTCAAAATAATGAGGCTTTAGCTAGCCCCAAGGATGTCATTTAATTACCTCACTGGTTTAACAATGACATACTATTTAATTTCATTCTTATGTCTTTTGTATAAGAATTTGGGTAAAGCTCTAAATTAACATGATTAAATAATTCAATCAAATAAGAAATATAAACTTCAAATATGTACATCCACATTTATCATTTGAGTGTGTTAAAATATGTTGTATGTATAGTCATACTTAGGTATTTAAGAAGGAACCACCTTCCAAAACTAAGTTGTATTTTATTAGTCATTTCTCATAATAATTTAGGAGAAAATATAACTAGCCTTCAAAGGTGACTGGATTCCCCGAGAAAACACACTAGTGAGTATAACAATAATAATTCACCTCTTAGGAATTTTAGATTTTCAAGTAGAAAGTGTTGACTCTGTGAGCCTTATTGCTTATACAATTAATTTTGAAGATAAAAAAAATATATGATTGGATGAAACTAATGTTCTATTATAAGTTTTTAAGGAAGATAATCAGTCTCAGTGTGCTCATCAAATTTGAAAAGTCAAGATCAACTTGACTAGGACAGTTTGAGAATCTCCCAAGGTTTTGGAATAATAAGATAAATAAGAATTCAATAAATATAAATGTAATGGATTAAACGTCTCCATATCATTTATTTGAATTTTTGCAAAATTTTCTATATTTTAATTGTATCCTTTTTTTTGAAATATTTTTTGAATTATCCTTTTTAGATAGTTTAAGTGCTTGCATGAGATTAAGCCTAATCCATTGTATTTGAAATTGTATTGGATTTATTTCATACTTCAAATTATTTCCATGCTTGGTCTTACATATTATCCTTTATTTTGGCAAGAGAATTAAATTATTTTTGTATTATTAAATTATTCATTTCTCTCTCCTATCAATAATCTCTTCCAAACCGTGTTTTTTACCAATTTTCTTATGAATTTTGGCATGAGAAATATTATGAGATTTATTAAAATTATTATTATTATTTTCCCTTATTTATAGATTTTTTAAAATTTATATTTATTAAAATTTAAATTTAAATGCTTTTGATTTTTAAATTTCATTTAGCCTTAATGTGTTTCCAAATAAGTTGTATTCATTTATGATGTGAACCATAATGCATTTTTGCTCATCATATTTGAATTTAATTAATTGAATCTAAGTTAATTTAAATTTAAATATGATTAGATTTTAAATTAAATGCATTTTTAAAATTGATTTTCTAATTTAGGAAATATATTTAGAAAGCCCCTTATTATTTATTTTTGATTGAATTAATTTACATTATTATTTCAATATACTTATTACATTGATCTCTCATAATTTGCATGTGATTGATGCATTGATTAATGATTGATCCAAGTTTGGAATGTCCTGGCCGAAATCCTATATATATTATTGGATTTATTTTATTGGTTTTAATTTTAAATCTTGCATTTCATTCAATTCAATTTAGTTAATTTAATATCTCATATTATTTGCATTAATATTAATTGAATGCTTCATTGGAAAAGTGCTTGGTTGCCCATGCAGTAAACCAAATCAATTCAATTTATTTTTGAATTAATTCAAATTCTTTTCATGATTAATTATTTTCTTAATTGGAAAAGTGCTTGGCCGAGCCATGGGTCTAAAAAGGGCAAAGTAGACACCACCCTATTTCTCAAAATATAAGTGATGACCTGATTATTGTGCAAATATATATATATATATATATATATATATATATATATATATATATATATATATATATATATATATATATATATATATATATATATATATATATATATATGATATTTTATTTGAAAGTACAAATAAATCTTTGTGTTAAGTTCTCATCTTTGATGTTTAAAGAGTTTGAAATGAGTATGATGAAATACCATAAAATTTTCTTGGGTCTTTAAGTGAGACGATAAGAAAATAACACCTTCATTTGTTAAACTAAGTATACAAATGATTTTATTGAAATGTTTGACATGATAAGATTTAAATCTAGCAAAACCTCCATAAGATCTTCAACTAGATTAGACTAAGATGAATCATGTAAACACATTACTCAGAAGCTTTATATGAGTATGATAGATTCACATTTATACCTTATTATTAGTTAGCTTGATATTATGTCTGTTATTTATTTGTGTGCTCATTTTTAGCCTGCTCCTAAAGAATCTCTTCTAGCTATAGGCAAGCATATATTTCATTATTTGATATGCACTTCTAGGTTAGGTTTATGGTATCCTAAATTTTTTTTCCATGATACTTATTCTAATGCTAACTTTATAGGTTGCAAAATAGATAGGAAAAGCACATGAAATAATTTTAGATCATATTTTATGTCTTGGTCCTCTAAGAAATAAAATTTTGCTGTTCTTTCTACTATTGAAGCTAGTACATAGCTGGTGGAAGTTGTGTTGCTTAGATTTTTTGGTTAAAGTAATAATTAAAAGACTTTGACATTATGTTAGAACACATTCTTGTTTTATGTGACAAAGCTAGTGCTATTTGTTTAACTTAAAATCCTATTCAACACTCACAGACTAAATATATTGAGATTATACACCACTTTATTAGAGTTCATGTTTGTAAAAGTGATGTTAATGTTGAATTTATTAGTAATGATTTGCAAATTGCTAATATTTTTTATAAAACATTTAAAAGAACATTTTTTGTGCTTTTAAGACATATATTTGGCAGTTCAATCCATCTATTTAAATAAAATTAATTGCATATATTTTATTTGTTTTGCATCTTTTGCTGCCAAAAGGGGAGAAATATGTATGTTGGTCTATCAAAAAGTGATTATTATTATTTTCAAAATTGTTTTAAATATGCATAGATTTGAGGAGCTATTCAATTTTGTTATAGCCTTTACTTAATATTTGATTTTACTTTGCTACATGTTTTACATGATTAATTGATTTTACTTTGCTACATGTCATTTCATTTTTTTTTAGATTGTTTAACTTTTTACAAAATTTGCTATATCACTTAAATGAATCTTTGCTTAAAAAAGAAGAAAGTCACTTTGCACCTTCCAAACACTTCCAACATAGGTTTGTCATCATCAAAAAGGTGAGATTGTTGACTCCATGAACCATGTTGCTTATGCAATTGATTTTGATAATAACAAATCTATGATTTGATAGATCTAATGTTTTATTTCAAGTGTTTTAAGAAGCTAAAAGACTTAGTGTACATAGTCGAGTTGGAAAGTCAAGATCAACTGACTAGGCGCTTGGGATTCTCCTAGATTTTGTAATAATAAGATAAATAAGAACTCAATAATATAAAAATAATGACTTAAACTTCTCCATATCAATTATTTGAATTTTCACATATCTTTTATATTTTAATTGTGTTATTTTTTGAATTATCCATTTGAATTTTAAGTACAATAATTAAGCCTTATCCATTGTGTTTTAAAGTGTGTTATTTATTTACATTCATTAAGTTATTTCTATGTTTGGTTTACATATTATCTTTTTTATTTTCATGAATTAAATTATTTTGTATTATACAAATTATTCTTTTCTCTCTTCTATTCTAAATTTTCTCTCTCCTATCAAGAATCTCTTCCTAATTTTATTTTGGCAAAAATTTTTATGAATTTTGGTAATGGGATTTATTAAAATTATTTTCATATTATTTTCCCTTATTTATAGAATTTTTAAATTTATATTTATTTAAAATTTGAATTTAAATACTTTTGATTTTTAAATTGCATTTTGCTTTAATGTGTTTCCAAATGAGTTTAATTCAATTGTGGCATGATGTAGCCGACCCATAATGAATTTTACTCATCTTATTTGAATTTAATTAACTTAATCTAAGTTGATTTAAATTCAAATATAATTAAATTTTAAATTAAATTTATTTTCAAATTTGATTTATCAATTTAGGAAATATACTTGGTTGGCCCCTTATTATCATTATTTATTGAATTAATTTATGTAAATATTTCAAAATGCTTCTTAACTTGATCGCTTATAATTTAATATGATTTATTGCATTGATTAATCATTGATCCAAGTTTGAAATGTCCTTGGCCGAATATATATATATATATATATATATATATATATATTCTTAATCTATTTATTAATTAAATAATATTTATGATTAGAATACTTTTTGGCCCATGAAATAAACCAAATCAAATCAATTCATTTTGAATTAATCAAAGTCTCTTCATGATTAATTATTTTCTTAATTGGATTTAATTCATTTATGCTAAATTTATTAATATCCTTTCCATTTCTTTTTGGCTGAATTAATATTGAATTCAAGATTTTATCATGTAATTTGTTACTTGAACTCAAATATATTACCTTAATTTATTTCCTCCATTAATCTTGTTTAGGAAATTTACATGATGATTGATTATCTTGAGAGCTTAATTAACCTAAGTGATCTCTCCTCTCTTTCTCTCTTCCCATGCATTCAAATTTGAAATTATTTTCAAATTATTTGCATGTGTCAATTTGTTCAAAATCAAATTACTCATGTGAATTTTCCTCTTTTTTTCTTCATGCTTTGGCCTAACCTCTCATCTATATAATGAGGCTAAGTTTTAGATATTTTTTTCTTGCTTCTCTCCTACTAGGTTGATTGCTAATCAATTTCTTGGAGTATTTCTTGAGTTCATTAAAATCTTTTTCTCTATGGTCTTCTTTCTTTAAAGACCTTTTAAAGTCTTGGTTGATTATGTGCCAAATTCCACTTCTCATTTATTAATTTCTCTCTTGGCCTAGACATACATTGAAGGTTGCTTTAAGAAATTGTGCTCGAGATCATCTACTTTAATTACATCATCAACATCATTCAAGCAGAGATTTATTTCAACTCTTTCAAACTTCTTCCAAGGCTTGGAAATATCAAAATCAAGTCATTGCTTTCATTGATCATACATTAAAGACTTGAGTAAAGTTTTGTTTTTTTACTTCAATTTTTTGAATTTGTAATTTCATTGTCTTGTTTTGAATAAAATAGATTTTTGTGCTTTGAAGTTTAAGATATTTTGAAATCTTTCATTCATATTCAAGTAACTTAAAAGATTTTCACTTTGATTTGATTCTTTCTCTTTAAGCATTTATTTTTTATTGTTCTTTGCTTTCTACTTTGTGCAAGTGGTTTAAGAAGTTCTTTTAACATCTTTGACATTTAATCTTATGCAAGCCATTAAATCATTTAAAAGTACTTCATGAAATTTAAAGTTAAATTGTTCATTGCATAAATTCAAATTCATTAAACATATAATATAATTATGAGATCTCTTCTCTTTATTTGTCTTATCATTATATAGTACTAGGTTGAGTGCAAAATTATTTTAAATGTGAGAGTTAGATACAAATTATAATTTTCTTTTGTTGTTCTTATTGTAAAGTGTTTTATATTTTTCATATTAAAGTCTGTTAGTTGTTCTTCCTAGTAGAGTATGAGTGGGAAAGAATGAGATTGAGTAATTTTATTTTTGATTAGTGAATTTCTAGACAATGACTATGGAAGTGGACAATTTTTAGGTTTAAACCACATAAAATTTTGATGCCTCCTATCTTTACTTTTCTACATTTACTTTACTTGCATGGTTGCCTACTCTTTTATAATATACTTTATTCACCTTTGCAACTATGTTTCCTACAAAGTTTAAAATTAAAATTTAATTTGAGAAATATTTTTTTACTTCAATTTTTTGAATTTGTAATTTCATTGTCTTGTTTTGAATAAAATAGATTTTTGTGCTTTGAAGTTTAAGATATTTTGAAATCCCCTTTCATTCATATTCAAGTAACTTAAAAAGATTTTCACTTTGATTTGATTCTTTCTCTTTAAGCATTTATTTTTTATTGTTCTTTGCTTTCTACTTTGTGCAAGTGGTTTAAGAAGTTCTTTTAACATCTTTGACATTTAATCTTATGCAAGCTTTCATTAAATCATTTAAAAGTACTTCATGAAATTTAAAGTTAAATTGTTCATTGCATAAATTCAAATTCATTAAACATATAATATAATTATTGAGATCTCTTCTCTTTATTTGTCTTATCATTATATAGTACTAGGTTGAGTGCAAAATTATTTTAAATGTGAGAGTTAGACATACAAATTATAAATTTCTTTTTGTTGTTCTTATTGTAAAGTGTTGGGGTTATATTTGTCTATTGCAGGAAAGTACGAAGTTAGGGTTGTACTTTCCTAGTGTAGGAAAGTATGAGTGTAGGAAAGTACGAGAGATTGAGTGTAACCTTATTTTGATTAGTGAATTTCTAGACAAGCTGACTAGGCGTGGAAGTAGGACAATTTTTAGGTTTGGCCAAACGACATAAAAATTTTGATGCCTCCTATCTTTACTTTTCTACACTTTACTTTACTTGCATGGTTGCCTACTCTTTTATAATATACTTTATTCACCTTTGCAACTATGTTTCCTACAAAGTTTAAAATTAAAATTTAATTTGAGAAATATTTTATTAACCCCTAAATTCATTCTCATGGGTGCATTTTAACAAAAAATTTTTTTGTTCCTAAGAGTTCACTTAAGTCCTTTCAACATATAAAGGCTACTAGGTTAGTATGAGAGGGTGACCCCATTAATCGATGACTATTCTTCATGGGGGCTTTGGGTCTCCTATATTCTTCATGGGGCTTTGGGTCTCCTACAAGTCATTTGCTTGAGGCCTTAGCTCTTCTATGATGGGTAACCTTATCACTTTTAAATTAGCCTTGAGCTAGGATCTCTTTGGTCTTTGAACTAATGCTGGTCTCCCTTTCATTCTTAGCTAGTATCCTTATACATAAATTTCTTAAATGATGGATTCATCACTTGACTAAGTATGAGTATGAAGTTGGCCTTGGATATATCCTAAAGTTAGAAGGACATCAAACAAAACATTTCATGGTATTTTGATCAATTTTGAAAATATTAATGAATTAATATTATTCATTAATTGATTAAGAAAGAAAAATCCAAATCAACATCAAAAAAGTTCTCAATAATTATAAAAATATTCTTTGGAGTTGGTGACATGAGGAACATCCCATAAAAAATTTGAGATTGTTTTAAATTAATTTAAATATTTACAATTTTTATAATTATTTATATTCTAAAAATATTAAAATAAAAATATTTATAAAATCATGAAACTTTGTAGGGTGCTCTAAATGAGGTCCCAACACTTCTTAAGTCTTTTTGATTTTTTTTTATGATTTATTTGATTTATTTAAGAAAGTAAATTATCAAAAAAATATATTTTAATATTCAAATTTGTTGATTTTATTTTTTCTATATCTTCACTATCAATGTAGATTTTTAGGAAGAGTTTAGTGATTTTTTATTTTATTTTATTTATTATGAATTTTTTAAGTAAAATAACAATTAATGTAGTTTTTTATATTAAGATAAATATTTATCCATTTAAAATAGGTTGAATTTGGACACACATCAATTTATGTAGTTCAAGCTCAAACTAATGGATCCTTTAGTTTTTCTTGGACTATAGGAGCAGCTCTTCCAATGGTTGTAGCTCCAATTGATGGTTAGGAGGACTAGATGATCGAGGTCGAGATGGATCACCTAAGTTTACTGGTTGAAGTGGTTTGAGTGAGGAATTGAGATAAAGAAAAGTACGCGACATCTAAGAGAGTTTTAAGGAGTGTTTTGAATGCAAAGAAGTAAACTAGCTCTAATTGAATGGGGGCTATTTATAAATTGAGCTCATAATAATTTTGGTAATACTGAGGGCTAGGAAAAAAAACCTAACTGGGCAATAGTTTTAGATGACCGATTGGGACATTGCTAAGTGTCCATCATCACTAAGAGGCTTAAGAATCTTTGACCAAATAGTTAGAGCTAAACCAAGTTATGACCAATGTGACAATCCATTGTTATTGATCCAATGAGTGGTAAACAACTACTAGAAAGTATATGGAACACTTAGATGAATTAGAAGAATTTAGATTGAACTCTAATAATATTTCAATATAGACTTAATTAAGCACAATTTATCATTTAAAGTTAGATGGATTTGATCTTTGGATTGAATCAAATTATTTGACTTGGGTTTTATAAGTAGCCTAATGTTAACAGATATGTCGAGCTAAGCTCAAGGATAAATATATTTAATATTAGTTAACTCTTAGTTTAAGTAATGTTTTATTGATACTTAATTTGTTAAAGCTAACTAGATTTGATTTTGAATTTTAATGACTAATGAAAATGATTAGAAATGTTTAGATAATTGAGTTGTAATTAATTTTTATTTATATATGTTTGATTTGATAAAATCTTAATGGGTGAATATTAGATCAATGAATTATTTGAGTAAATTTGATCTTAATGGAATTTAATTTCAATTAAATGTTTCATTAAGGCTTTTAGAAATTAATTATCAAAATTCCCTTAAATCGATGTGATTTAAAGATTTTAACTTAACATGATCCTTTTGATTACTGAGTTATATTAAATTGAATACTAATTATATTAAGAAAACAATTGGCCAACTTTCAATTAAGATTAACCTTTACTTGAAATCATTTGATTTGATATCACCTTCATAAGTTAATAATAAGTCATTTATGCCATTAATGTTTTAAATTATATTGGACTTGATTAGTTTCAATCTTCATTTAAAGTTGTTCTTTAGGCTCTTAAGAATGTGTTTAAACAATTTGATTAATTTTGATTCAAATTTGGCTAAATTAAATTTTAAAATACCCTTAATGGGCCATTTAGTTGATCTAGGATTTAGGTGCCTAGTTTTTCTTCAAGTATAGTTCTTAATGTCATCCATAATGATAAAGCTTATTAGGAACCGAAATCTTGATGAAAAATAATGATTTTAATATATCCCCACTGTCAACCCTTCCTATCATGACTTGGTTGTGTCTTTATTATTCCATGATTTGACCTTATTATTTATGGTCAACTAATAGTCTAAAAATTCTTAAATGATCTATGAAATTATTTTTAAGTCATTTTAAAGAAAAATTAAAGTTCAATTTTTAATTTATATTGATTTAGGCCTGATTGGACCAGATAGTCAAAATGGGTTAACCATAGTCCAAATGACTCCAAAAAGTTTTGGAGTTATATTAGGTTCAAGGGAAGCCTATTTGAATGATTAGTTTCAATTTTGAGGAGTATTTTAATAATTTTAGGCAATTTTTATTAAATTTGACCAAATCAATCTTTCTACTTTTAATTGTAGGCTAAATAAGGAGATCGTGGTTTTAAATTGGGCAATGTTCACATTATTATATATATGAGGTCAGCATTGTCTTGGCCACCTAAAATCTTTTCAATAAAGTAATCTTTTAAATCAATATAAGCTTGACTAGTCTTAGCATTCCATCTATCAAATTTTTCATAAATCCTTCATAATTCACCACAAACTCTAGATCGCATCCTAATATATCAAAATAAAAAATTATATTTATTTTTGGTCACTAATTCTACTAAAAGGTTTCATGTCACTATTACATTTAATATTAGAGGCAAAATTAAAATTATATAATTGATATGGCTCTCAAAATATGACTAGTCAAAGCACAAATCTTGATGTCAAAGCATATGATTTGAGTCAAAACCGACGAGATCAAGACTTAAAATATCATTGGAATCTTTGGGACATCAATTAAATCCCAAAACAACTCCCAAATATGGAGTGTTTATAGTCAAATCGTCTAAGCGGATCTAACGAGCCTAAGACCTCATAATTGATCATTTGGGCATCCAAATACTCAAAATACATCAAATGATCGAAGGAATCATCAACCGTCATTAGGTAGCTTTACATGAATTTACAGAGTGCCCTCCTCCCATCTATAAAGTTCATTTCACACCAAAGGGGAGGGGCCAAGTGAAGAAGAAGAGGCTGAAATAAGAGGAGGAGCCAAATTTCATTAAACCATGCCAGCCGTGATCCTTGCCGCCAATCAGCTCAAGCAAGGAAGAAGAAGAAGAGTCAAGGAAGAAAAGGAAGAGTCCAGCAGGAAAAGTGTGAGGAGGAAGAGAGCTCAAGCAAGATCCTCAAGCAAGATCGCACCCAAGCAGATTGCTCGGCCATCAACCATCGCCACCAATAGCTACTAATTGTATCTCAGATTAGGTTACCCCATCTCCACCATCAAGAATATACAATGATCATTGTTAGATTGTTATTCCTCTCTCATATGTAATTGTAATCTGTCGGAAGATTTTGTACTCAAAGGATACATAGTGGAAGTTTTTTAAGCCCGTGGTTTTCCCCTTTTGAGGTTTTCCACGTTAAAATTGAGTGTCTCTTGTTCGCTCTTTAATTTGTAGCTTTGGACTTCACAACAATGGCGTAAACTTTCACTCTAATTTTCTAAAGACGCAACAATAATATAAATGTAATTTTTTTTTTTTTTTTTTTTTTGGTCTTATGGAGGTAGGGGAGGCAGCAATGATGGCTCAACTATTAAAATTACGATTTAAATCAATTTCTTCATCCTTCAATTAGGAATGGCTCAACTATTAAAATATTTAATATTGGCCACTAATTTTGATGACTAAGAAGGATTTGTTTGCATTCATGTGAAGACGAATTTTGTGATTCATTTTCTTTTTGGAGAACATTGATGAATTTCTTAAACTCATATCTTCCATACTCTTTTTTTTCAAAATATTTACCTTTTGGCTTTTCATTCTTTAGCAATATATTATTTTTTAATCACTATTTAATTTAAGTTAATCTTTAGTTTTACGACCTTAGTTATCACTTTAAATTTTCTTTATTTAGATTAATTTTTTTCTTTTGTTACAAAAAAGTAGTTATCAAAATCAGATTACATCTTTTCTTAACTTATAAATTTCTATTTTAATATTTTAACATTTCATTCATCGCTCATATTACATTCTTGATTTCTCTTTCTATTGCCATCCATTTAATTCTATGAGGTAGAATTCTTGAGGAAGGGAAAATTTGGTCTATTGCCATCCATTTATATGTAGATTTTAGATTTAAGCTTAAAAGATCATTTTTGTATTGTTATAATCACAATAGAATATGTAAGGGTCACCCACTTAATGGTTTTAAATGGATAATGTAATCGCATATGGTTACTACTTCTATTAATGACTATCCACATATTTTCTCTAAAACTTTTTTTATTATGAATTATGGTAGTCTAAGAATTCTTATAATATCCTTAAACAATGTAGTTATGCAATATAGAATTTATCATTTGGAATGTTCAATTATTTTAAAGAATTATTTCTCTTTGTTTTAGTGTTTAATGGCCTAACTTGATGTTTTCTTAGCAGGATTAGTTATTTATCTAATAAGTACTTTCTTGCCCTATAAATACCTCTTCTTAATCCCCTCACACCTCTTTGTAAGTAATTCCAAAATTTTGATGAGGACACATGAAAACACTAGAGAGGATCCCACACAGGCCTTAATTTGATGCCACACATGATAGAACCATTAAGACCCACATGATGCTCAATATATATATAGTCCCATCTCTTCATATATATATGCAACCATCTTAGAGGTTTTTCGATAATCCATTCCAACATCCACTTAATGACATCTTCAAATTTAAAGCGTCACTAAGTTAATTCTATCAGACCACATCAAAACAACAACTAATGTTGTTGTTAGATTTGAAATATTTTAAAGGAATGATATTTTTTAAAAGTGTGATAATTTCATTAAAGAAAACATAAACAGTGACTACTTAGGTGAGCTAACATAAATATGGGAGGAAAAATGAAAGAATGGACTTTTTAGATCATCACGATAGACATAAGCCTTCCTAAAGGTCGCACCATTGATCAACATTCCTCCCTATCATGAAAGGAGATGTTCCATCGATGTCATCAAACTTATTTTATAAATAAAACTTGAGCATCCTTTTGAACATTTTATCAGAAAGTGAAAGAGAAATTGTAACCTTCAAATATTTGTATTTTGATATGAATATATCTTTTTATTCTCTTTTTCTTCATATTTTGGCCTTGTTTATCTAATAACTTAACTGATATGTAATTTTCTCAATCAATCATCACTTGACTCCTTGCCTCTAAGACCTGCTTTATCCTTTAATAGAAAATCTTTCTTATAGTTCTTGATTAAGCTTTAAGAAATAGTTACCTAATCTTATTCTCTAGGCCACTATCAAATATCAATTCCCATTAAATTCCACCAATTAATTTAGATCATAAATTAACATCTTAAAATAATTCAACATCATAATTTTTTCTTATTTAGACCACTTAAAATCCTTTCTTTAAAAAACTATTTTTAATTAACTTAAATTAACCCGATCTATACTAATCTTGATCTTCCTTCCTCAAAACCCTCTTATAGCCTAATCTTCCTAATACTTACTCTATATTAATTTTTAACATCCTAATGAAGTCATTTACTATAACTTTTAATTATCTACTAACTTAAAATTCATTCCCTAATATTCTTTCAAATCAAACCAAACTAGCATAAGTTGAACTAGTCCATACACTCTTTCAACCAAATCATTATAATTACCTTATTATTTTACAATTAAACATAAACTTATATATATATATATATATATATATATATATATATATATATATATATATATATATATATATATATATATATATATATATATATATATATATATATATTCAAACGCCTCCCTCACATTAATTTTGAGTCTTTAGTCAACTTATTGGTTACAATTCAATTTTGAATTGAAATAAATATTATTTTAGTTTTAAAATAATTTTGACTCTTTACATAACTTTAACTATGTGGCAATAACAATAAATATGCCAAATAATAAAAAAGATGATGATATCAAAATTTGGTCAAGATAAATTTAAAACTTTTAAATTTATATTTAGATGAATATAATATAAAAATTAATTAATTATTTGATATTTAAATAATCTTATAAAATTTAAAATTCATAAGATTTTTCCACCCAAATTTCTCTTATTTCTAATCGAAGCCAATGTAGGGTTGTAAAAAAACTCGTTGTTTTGAAATAAATTGTCTTATAGCTGTCTTTATTCGTTAACTAAATGAGTAACACAAACAAATATTTCATTTCGATTTATAAATGAACAATAACAATCTTTGTTGATCATATTCAACTCGATTTAATTTGAAATAAAAAATTATATTATTATTATTTTTTTATTACTATTATATATATATATATATATATATATATATATGCCAAGATTCAAATCCTTCATATTATTATATTTTGAATATGAATAAAATAATTTTTAAATAAGCTGAATATAAATAATAAAATTTTGAATTATTTTAAATATGAGATGAACACAAATAAAATAATTTTTAAATGAATTAAATATGAATAAAAATTCAAGTTGCTCGAATTCAGCTGATTTATGCTCCTAAACCAATGTCATCCAACTGCTTGCTACCGTGGTCAGTCTTTCAAACATCATCGTGACCCACGCGCCACGACGGTGGATTTGCACCCTTTCTGCTGATGCTTAAAAAAACCTTTTCCTTTGCAGAAAAGCTCCTTTAACATATATTTATTATTATTTTACACAGACGCCCCACCGCCGTCCACTTTCCGAAATAACATCGGCACGTGCGTAATGGCGTGCTCCGAACGCCCGCATGTGCGCCGGACATGCGCTTCCCGGCTATTCATTATCGCTTCAGTTCTCTCCACCTCCCTGACGGTTTCTGATCGCAACTCCATTAAGGCTGCAAGTTTTTACTCACCAGCACCAAGAGAAGAGATCTAGCTCTTAGGGTTTAGTTTGCAAGTTCAAGTGACTCTCATACCTCCGTGGAGTTGACTGGGTTCGGATTCTAGTATCTGCTCTTTTTTGTATTGAGCGTTCAGCAGAGATATAAAGAGAGAGTTCTTATGGAGGCTATCCGGAAGCAGGCAAGCAAGCTAAGAGAGCAAGTGGCAAAGCAGCAGCAGGTAATATGATCTTATCAGTGATTCTGTCCTGATTTAACTATTCCTAACCGTTGAACTTTTTTTTTTTAGTTTTTAATTTCGTTAATTTTGATCAAAAGGATGTGATGCTTTACTGAAGTAGGATGAATCACAACTTCAAATGTTACTATCTTGATTATTAAACATGGATAAAATGCTGAGGGTTGGGCAGATCAGCGAGTATTTTTTCTTAGTATACTTGATTTTTCTTTGGACTTATGTACCATATTGCTTGTTGTTGTTGTTGTTGTTATGTTACCAATTGCCAGTGTTACGTTCAGAAAAATGAACAGTTTTGATTGCGATGTGGGTGATTCACAATTTTCTCTTTTTGATTTTTCTTTTGATTTTAGGCAAGTGTATGTTCTATCTTAGAGCAGCTGTCTTAGTTTTTGCAAATGAAAGGGATGTGAGAAGGTTAGAAATCAAGACTCAAGAATAATAATAATAATAATAATAATAATAATAATAATAATAATAATAATAATAATAATAATAAGAATAATTTCAGTTTTCAACTTAATTTTGATTTTGAAATATGGCTTGAGCTATCATAAAAGCTAATCAACTCTCTCGACTTTAAATTAGTAGGAAACTTGTTCAATTTTTGCCTTATTATGTTGTTTTATTGTAGAAATGCTTTCCCATTGTTTATTTTCTTGAAAATTTTAAATAGATAAGCAACCTTTTCATAGGATTGTTGAGATTATATACATTTCTATCAAGCACTCTTATTTGGTAAGAAGCACGAATTCATGATTTATTAAAAAATATTAAACTAATCATTGGTTTCACATTAGAAATTATTTCAAAAATTGAATGTCAATGTGAATGGGTGGATCTATCAACACATGCCCAATTGGAATGTAGGCATACTTTTTCCAACTCATAGTTGAAAGACTAAAATTGTTTTGAAAAAGTCTTGGTGTTAATTTAATTCTTTGTTAAAGGTCATGGCTATCCTTAGAGATCATGAGAAAAAGGAAAAGTTATAATGTAATGCAAGACAAACAATGTAAGTGGTTTAGCTAAAATCACCTATGTCCATAGCTTAGATATAGTAGAAAATAATCATAATTCCTTCTACAATTGTCACTTGTCCCTTTTAAAAGGTTATTTGTTGCATCCTTATGTTGTTGTTATGGATAGTGCATTTGAAGTTAATGTCCAATCATAATGAGATTGGGAATCATGGAGAAATGACATGAGGGTGTGTTGTAGTAATTATGGAGCGCCAATCTTGGACCGCATGGTTTGGGTTGCATTAACTAAGAAGAGTTCTAGCTAACCACTACATGACATGAAATGGGAGATAGCTGAGGTTAGTTGTTTTGCATGATAGGGCTTATTTGATAAGTGATGTCCACGATGGATGTGGACAATCATGATTGAGTGTGATAAATAAGGCATCACACCTTTCCTTTTGCTTCATGGCCTAATTATAGGATCCAACTTAAGAGAAATATGTGTTTCACCAAAACTTGGTCTTCTCTCACTTGTGTTTTAAAGGATTGTGGATTCTTGCTTGTTGAGAGCGGGGAAATTGAGTTGACTCTAAAATGAAGAGTGTAGTGGTAGAGGCATTGAAGGAGGAAGCGACAATGTAGTTGCAAACCGTTGCGGAGGAGGTTGTTGTAAAGGTTGAAACTGTGGCCAAGGTGAGAGCTACGAAGAAGGTGGTGGCTGCAACAAAGGTGGATGCCTCAAGTGGAGGAGTACTCATGACTTGCAAGGTCACAACCATGGAGGACAAAGTGTTGTGTGCACGCAAGAGGAAGAGATCTACCAAGGGAGCATGAAGGTTCACTTAGCTTGATGGGGCCTAAAATCTCGCCTTTATTGAAGATGATAGAGGATACTTCAAGCAAAGTCATTTGTATCACTTGGTAGGGAAGTGATGAGGTATCAGAGCTCATGTGATCGCGACACAAGAAGGGTATTGTGGAGGATCAGTCAATTATTGGTATTGTCGGCGAGGGGACTTCATGATTCCTTATTTAAGTTGTCTTGAATTCATCCAATATCCAGTCATTTCCTTTGCTAGTCCAAACAAAGAGTTTATAAAGCAATTCAAAGATGCCCTATATGAGGCTGGCTATAGTGTGGAGTGGTATCTCTAGACTAATGTGTTTAGTTCGGTGGATGCTTGCTTTGAGGCTATCGAAGAGCTACAAGGGATAGTTTAAGACCTTTAGAGTAAGAATAAGATTTTAAAGAACATTTCATGAGGCTAAGTTGGGCTTTATTTTTGATGGACACCCCTTTAGCGGGATTGTTCATGATACCTTGAAGATAATAAGGACATCGCCAAGCAGCTTGATAGGTTGTTAGTCGACTAAAGGGTTAATGTTTTTCAGGTGCAGGCTACCATTCTCTACTTTGATGGACCAGTGACATGGGAGTTGTTTCATGTGGACATAAGAGAATTGTCTACCTAGACCTAGCAATTGAAGGGAATGACTCCAATGTGGTTTGAGAGTCGAGACTAAGATCTATGTTTGACAGTGGAGTTCTATTTAAGGATTAAGGGACTAGAAGCATGCTTTTAGCTAACTAGTCTCAATCAAGTTTGGGTGCTTTCCCACACTATAAGAGATCAAATTAGGTTTCCTGGCTATATTGTGGAGTGGCCACATGTAGTCGTAGACCCTTTTGGGTGAGACTATTGTGGCAAGACTACCTACCTTCCTTTTAGACATCCTTCTTGAGCTCACAATATCCATGGTGAAGTTGAGCATATATCATTGAATTAGGTCGTTGGGGGGCATCAAGTGAGCAACTAAGTTGGGCATCAATAGGAGTTTTTAGGTTCATGCCTTTATTGGTTTATGTACCCCCTTCTTACTGTTTTCTTTCCCCACACCTATTTTTTCTTCAACTTGTAATTTAATTTTGTTAAATGAAATTGTATTTCTTGGTTAAATGTCTTGCTGGGGCTTGCAAATGTGGTTCTCTTTTGGTTGAGACCATTGTGGTAAGGCTACTTACCTTCCTTTTTGACATCCTTCTTGTGCTGACAATATCTCCATGGAGAAGTTGAGCACATATCATATTACATAGGTCGCTCATGATGATCAATTTGTCACAAGCTATCAAAGCAGCCATCCTTTTGAGTGAGCAACTAAGTTGGGCACCAATAGGAGTTTTTAGGTTCCGACCTTTATTGGTTTATATACCCCCTTCTTACTATTTTATTTTCCTAACATCTCTTTTTTCTTCAACTTGTTATCTAATTTTCTTAAATGAAATTATGCTTTTTCGTTAAATGTCTTATTAGGGCTTGTAGAAGTGGTTCTCTGCTCATTAATTGGATTACCCGTTCGATTCTTATTTCTACTTCTATATCTTAATTTGCTTGTTCAATGGAAGCCATTTTACCTAGTGGTGACCTTTGTTTTAGTCGAACTGTAGTGGTATGGGTAGTCATGGATTTTGTCTCGTGCCTTGGTGTGGGGGTCGAACCATCATTATTGCTTTGGGTTTGTTCAATTCATCTAATCAACCTCAGGAATTTCTCAAAAATTAGACATTTCTTAAGGTTCTTGAGGCGGAGTCATGTCAACACTAAGCATACACTCACTCATAAAGGCACATGATCTTGACTTACAAGTAAGTGTTTCATCTTCTTTTAACCTCTCATCAGTGCTTTTCACTTGTTTGCCACCATGGTAACCTTGAGATCGTGTCCTTTACCCAATATTTCTCGTGAACCCCTATCAACATTGATAATGATGAGTCACCAATGTTCACGATGGCAAGTTACAAGTTTGAGCTCCTTTTGGGGAAGTTCTTACTTCCGTTGAGGATGATGACATGTCTTTCTTTGAATAACATAATGTTCACATTTTCACTGGTATTTTGACTTTTTACCTAATGCAATTTTCTCATGAATTGGCACCTTCCGTCCTGAGGTAGCACCATCCTTTTGAGGGATTGCCATCTCATTTCTACTTAGCTAAACACAACCACCTCCCAACTCATTTTCCATCCTATGAGTGTTGGCTGAACCTTTTTTTAGTAATTCA
>CM038219.1:95510206-95614859 GCA_021442155.1 Cymbidium sinense
CTAATTACTTGGGCATTTTATCCTAAACTTGGTGTGTTGATTTAATGGGATGACCCCGCCTCAATGATTTTCTTGGAATTTATTTCCTAGGTGATTAGGGGAATTGGTAATTCAAACCTTGATTATCCCCTTTAATCAATTTAATGATTAATTAAAATTCTAAATAGTAAAATTAATTAATTTGGCTCTATTAATTAATGATTAACGTGGGGTGATGAGGGAGTGACTAGGACCTCTTTCCTAATTACTTTCCCAAATCCATCTCATTAAAGAGATAGTTAATTAATGTCAGATCTAATTAAGTTATTCTTTAGATAATTAAATGATCAAATCAAATTAAATTAAAGTGCTAATCACAACAGATAATCAACCATCAAACTAAGGGTTCCTCCTTATGTGTTTGATAGCATAAAGACCCTTTAGGAAATTATGACTAACCTATAAGTGTAAAAAAAATCATAAAAATACTTAATTAGATTATTTAACTTAAATTAATTATGAGCCAATTGCATTAGGTCATTAAAGAGCATTGTAATTTTATTTTCATCAATTTTCATGTCATTTGTGGCTCATGATTAAGTGATTAATCAAATTAAAGAAGCATAAAAATAATAATTAAGTGATTTGATTAATGATCCAACTTAATGAATTCATAAAATCCATCTAATTATCTTTCCCTAAATAAATTAAGATCACCAACATGGGAATGGGATTAAAATAGCAAGTAATATCTCCTCTTTAAACTTACCAAAATTTAAAATTGAAGATTAATATAAAACATAGGTTCCCTTTAAATAATTATATTTAATGTGATTGTCCTTAGGAATTAATGTAGTTGAATTAATCATATGGTTGTGTTTAGCTGTTCCTTTTCAATCACTTTAAATGTTGTATGCCATGCGATCCCATGCATTCATGTTTTCAAATTCAAATGAATCAAATGAAATTTATTTATGTAAGCTTGCATGTGTTGGCTTAATTTATTTTTTGTGTGGCTATTATCACTATTAAACCCAAATGTATTTTTCCAAAGTGTATAAGTTAATCACAATCTTTAGAATGATGCTAATTATAAATATATTGGACTTGCATGTATTTATAGCTTAAGCATGTGGATGTGAAGCTCTCTTTCTTATATTCATATATAGATTTACATAGGTTTGAATGCTAATAAGTATATAGTCTATCCGAGAATATGAAGCTTTAAGTAGTCCTAAAGAGATCATTTGATTATCTCACTTCCCTAGTTAACAAAGGCATGTACTCATTTAATCTCATTCCTATGTATATTTGTATTAGAATTTAGATAAAGCTTTAATTCACATGTATAAATAATTCAATCAAATAAAATATAATCTTCTCATGATTTTAATTCTTCCAATTATGTATATATTTATATGTATTTAAGATAGCAAGTATATAGTCTAGACATCCCAAGAATATGAGGCTTTAAGTATCCCCAACTAAAATCATTTGATTATCTCACTTCCCTGATTATTAATGGTACGTACTTGCTTACATCTTTTATACATGTGTATGTGTATTTGATTAAAGGATGATAATCATCTTTTCTATTAAAAGTACAAGCATCCATAGCCACTCAATTCTCTAAAATATACTACATATAAAGGTAGTGCTCTCTTTCTTATATTATATATATATATATATATATACACACACACACACACACACACACACACACACATAAGTTTGAATGCTAATAAGTATATAGTCTAGATATCCTAGGAATACAAGGCTTTAAGTAGCCCCAAGGAGGTCATTTGATTATCTCACTTCCCTGGTTAACAAAGGCACGTACTTATTTAATTTCATTCCTATGTATATTGGTATTAGAATTTGGATAGAGCCATAGTTTACATATATGAATAATTCAATCAAACAAAATATAATTACTAGATATATGCATTCATTCATCATTCAAGTGTGCCTAAAATATTGTATGTATAGGTATGCTATGTGTTAAATCATGCATGTTTATAAGTGATGAAAAGGAATGGTCTAACATATGCTATGTGATTACAATTGAACTACATTAATCTTAAGATGACTTTCATGTTGAATAGGATTCTTTAAGGTTAATCCAAATTTTGGATTAATAAAATATTTATTAAGCCATTCATTAAAGAAAACTAAATTATAATAATGTGCTTTAGAAAGTGACTTAAGGTAGAGAGATGAAGAAGGGTAAGCCTCTTCTTCTCTTTATAACACTTAGATACTAGGTGTAAATCAAATGAAACAAAACAAAATACAAATTAAAATCCATAAATTAATTAAATAATTTAAAATGAAACCCACCATCATGTTAACTTAAACAAATTCTAAACTTATAGAATTATAACTCTAATACTTAGCTATGACATACCACACAAAGCCTTAGTACACACACTAGGATTAAGTCGCCACTTCTGGTCCTAAGTTAGAACGGTGTATGTGTGATGTTATGTTTTGTTTTGTGATGTAATATTTTAGACTGGATGTTAGGGTGTATGACTCGTAGACTGGATGTTAAGCCGTTATTAGTTTAATTTTCTTTTTTATAGAGGATTGTGCTTAAGGGGCCACTTAAAAATAAATACAAAAGTTATCTTTGCAAGTTGCTTATGCCCATAAGGATAATCCGAGTTAGGATAGGTGGGCTTACCCATGTGCGTGGGTGCTAAGTCCAAATTATAAACTATAATTGCTTGGAAATGTATGTATGTCTAGCAAACCTTTGCTTTGCAGGTGTAGTTAGATTTAATTTTCCAAACATATAATTTTTTTAGTAGGAATTATGATTAGTGTTATGGGGATTAGGATGAGCTAGCGGGCTTAATTTTGGGTGAATGCCTTGGAGCAAATCAAATCAAAAGAAAGAAAGGAAAAAAAGAAGAAGAAAAATAAAGAAGAAGTGAAGACCCCATAGTATGTATGTATTCAATTTCAATTGTAATATTATTTTATAATTTGGTGTATAAAGGCAGAGCTCAGCTACCTAATCTTTTCTCTTTTCTGGGGTGTAAGGCAGAACCCGACCGCATTGGCCTCTTATTCTTTTACAATAGTTTAAAAAATGATTGTTGTTTTGTTTCGCTTGCGCATTAAGATTGCATCTTTTCATATTTTTCTATGATTAATATTTTACTGTGTGGCCTGGATGTGGTAGGCTCTTAGGACAAAATTAATTTTTCTACCTCAATTACCAACTCAAAACTAAATTTTAAAATAACTAATAACCCCATTTAAAAGCTTAAGCTATAATCAAGATAATTAAAAGCTTTAGCAATCCCTTGGATATATGTTGTATGTCTTACATCATGCATATCACATTGAATCACTCTTGCAAAATGAAGGCCTCCATTCTTGCACTGTAGGGATCGCTTGACCTATGAGAGCAACCCCTTATAATGGAGCTTTACCCTTTGTCTCTCTTAATTTGGCCAATAATAAAATTTCATCATGCATTTAGGCATAAGAAATCCCAAATCCATTCTCAAATGAATGTGTCAAAATATTATAAATTTTGAAAAGATTTTACATTTTTAGACTAAGTCATAAGTTCATACCACTCATGCTCTAGTCTCTTAGGGAGTGGGTTTAGGACTTTTGTTTCTTTCTAAATTAAATTACATCTTAAACCATCTTGCAATAACATAAGATTGGCCTACATGGTTTTGAATTATAGAGGTGGCGGTCACCTGTGGTTATAAGTCCAGAAGAGTTATCTTTATCTTCTATTATAGAATAGACCCTTATGTCCCTATTCCGCTTAGATTTAGGTCATGCTTTAACTTGTGTTAAAGCCCCTGAGATTTAGGATCCAAGGTTCTTTATTTTTTTCGGGCTACAAGCATAAATTCTCACCTCTTAGGCATTTTCATAATCTTGTGTTGATGGATTCTAAGCGCTAACAATCTAATAAAATTTTAACTCAAACAAAATAAATCCTCTCGCTTTCAAACATATAAATCCTTGCCATAAGATAGGATGAAAACCTCACTAGGCTTCCCAGTATCACCAGCATTTCCTTTATGTTCTCCTTTGGATCCAAAAATAAGTCTTTCCAATTGAACATTCCGAATGGATTTTCTAAAATAACCAATCCTTTGATAGTCTAACCTTGAAATCTTTGGCGATAATAATAATTACTTTAATCAAGAATATTCTTAATAAATTTCCATTTCTTAGGATGTAATTAACTATGGAGGCTTTCCTCCATAGGGAACTTAAGAACCTAGCATAAAATAAACATTGCTTTACTTTTCCATGTAAAGTAGGGGAAGAATTTCTAGTATATACGAAGACACATCATGCCTTAGGAGTCCTTATTAGGTGATTAGGTCCATTGTAGGGTAATATTTCTATCTTTTGAGATAGTACATCATACCTCAATGTCACACCCGATCACTTCAAAAATACCCCCTATGATCTGGGTGCTGTCCACACGGTGCATCCGAAAATAAATATCATAGATTTTTCTGGTGGCTCCACTGGGGAGAGTTTCTCTCTCCATCTCTAGTAGATAATTGTTGTCTCCAAGCATCAATAGTGGACTTATATTTTATATTAGCCCAAGACTATCTTTCTTTCCATTAGCACTTTGCTTATTTCATCCTTAAGCAAAGGTGGCCAACATCCTTTAGTTTTAGGACCTCACTTCCATGTAGGTCTTAAAACCCTATTGGGTCCCCAATAGGTAAAATAAATTAACTAAAGAAAGAAAAATAAATAAATATAAATCAAACAAAATTAAGAACCTCTTACCACTAGCATGGTAAATCAAGGTTTGTCCCATATTTAACAAAATTCTAATAAAATCCAAAGCAAAATAAAGAGAAATATTGCATAAAGTTTTCAAACAACTTATTGAAATGAAATTAATGAACCCCACTTAACATAATCAAATTTGTTAAATGAGGGTTCCTTTTTCAAAATCAAATTATCAACAACAAACCATTCATCAAAAATATCAAAACCCTTTTTTCAAACAAAATTAATCAGCTCCATTTAACATACCCAAATTTTTTAAGTGAGAGCTACATTTTCAAAATCAAAATAACATTAAATATCAACATACAACAATCAACCTCAAACAAAAGCAAAAAAAAGCCTTCAAAAAATTCCAACATACAAATAACCTCCATTTAACATACCCAAATTTGTTAAATGAGAGTTCCTTTTTTCAAAATCAAAATTAAATCAAACGACAACAAACAAAATCCCTTCTTCGAAGTTCTCAAACATCTTTTCAAAAAAAATTAACTAACTCCATCTAACATAACCAAATTTATTAAATGAGAGTCACATTTTTAAAATTAAATCAAATTCACATATCAACAAACAACAAACAAATCTCTTCTTCAAAAATTTCTAAATATTTTCAAACAAGATTAACCCACTCCATTTAACATAACCAAATTTATTAAATGAGAGTCCACTTTCAAAATCAAAACAAAATTATATATCAACAAGCAACAACCAACATATAATAGAACTCCATTTAGCATACTCAAATTTGCTAAATGAGAGTTCTAACTCAATCAAAATCAATCAAACTTCAACAAAAGAAAACAACAATCTCATTTCCAATTGTCTCTCCAAAATATTTGAACCCCATTCAACATAGCCAATTTTTTTACGATGAGGGTTCCAACAAATCAAAATCCAATAACAAATTCAACAAATTTTCTCCTCCAAATCTTCAAAATCTCTCCAACATACAATTCAACCCCATTTAGCATACCTGAATTTGTTGAATGTGGGTTCCAATTCAAAAGTCAATTTAAAATCAACAATTCAAGACAACATCAAAGTGAAGGTCTAATTTGGTTCACTTTTCCAATAGTGCAGCAAAGATACAAATTCATGTCTGGTTCCTTCCTTTCTTCAGTGAGATTTTCATCATGTCTTCCAACAAGCTGATTTTCTCCTTTGCCTCCGATGTGGATTTCGCCCTGGATCAGGCCATACTCACCGATGCCTCCATCATCAAGTTTGGGCTTGGCTTTGAGCATTTCAAAGTCACTTGTGAGGGACCAGCCCTTACCACTATTAGTAGAGAGGAGGTGGCAGGCAAGAAGCCACTTCTCCAGTTTGACCTGTAATACAGTATTAAGTTTCCCTCTCTAAAGAGGAAGGTTGTTGAGGTTCAACCCTAGTATCGTTGTGTTTGTGCTGTCAGTTACCTCACCAATCCCAACACAAGCTAGTACCACCTCTAAGGTTCCCCTTCTCTAAAGGAGAAGGCTATATTAGCTTCGAGATAGTCTCCCTCACCTTCAAGGTTGGTTCTAGTTCTCATTATGTCCTGTTCACCAACACCCAATGCCATAATAAGAATCACAAGATCAAGAGGCAGCATGAGCGTGTGGCCAAGGAGGTAGATGAAGCCTCCCATGTTACTAATGAGGGTTCCCCTCTTGAGACCTCTCCACTCTGGGTGGTAGGTTTAACCCCTTTTTAGGGAGAGGAGGACTAGGAGAGTGCACCCCACCACTTATAGTGTATGAGACACTAGCTAGGACAGGAGGAAACCCTATGCTAGTCTACCTATTCTTTGCATAGTTGGTAGAGCCCAGACACTCAGTGCACATTGCATTAGGAGTGTTGGGATCAAATTCATCAAGAGAGGGCCTCTGAGGCCAAGGTGACTAAGGTGTAAGAGAGAAAGGAGGAGGTTTTCTAGATAGTTAGTGACCTCCGCTTTGATCGATTGCCTTGATTGGTGAGCTAAATGAGCCGATCATTCTGACCGCATTATCCTTACCGGTACTGTCAGTCACAGGAGGAGATCTCCAGCGCAGAGGTAGCCTGTGTCACCCATATCACACTGCTCCAATCACCGTCTACCTTCACTAGTTCAAGTCCCACCATCTATAATCCCCACTAAGTTCCACAAGTCCCCATATGGAGAGAGAGCTTCTCCAGTAGTGATCTGGCTACGGTCCAAGGATCTCACTCCATCTACCCCACTCATTGAGGTGAGGTCGAGCTCCCCTGCTCGACCTTCCATCCCAACAGTAGTGAGGAAAGAGTGGCAACCCAAGAGTGCCGTGATCACTCCACCGCAGTAGTTGGAGGAGGAGGGGGGAGGGGATACCGAGATCGTCCCCACGTTGAGCCAGTCAGGGAGTGCACTCCACCAGTCGAGACTATTCAGTGCATAGATTCTACACAGCTTAGTCAAGTTGTTAGTCATCAACTAGCTTATATTTCAGTAGAACTGGGCTGTGTAGATTATCATTCCTTAGATGACATTTTAGAGGACTGTCGTGCCACGGTGATGCAGATAGTTGGAGATGATCAGTCTGACTAGGAGGAGGGTAGACTAGAGTTTGATGTCGATGAGGATGACATGTTTGATGATCTAGCAGAAGTCCACATGGTTGATACCCAAGGATCCTTGCATAGAGAGCAGCATAGTCAGGAAGGTGTTGTAATTAAGGAAGACAACACATCTCTCACTCAACTCAACACCTCCTCCAACAAATCAAGAAAAAAGATGATCAGATTGGCAAGATAGAGAAGAAGGTAGAGGAGTTGGTGGCAGTAGTTCTAGCCCTGCAGAACCAAGCCCCAGTCTCAAAACCATCCTCCATGGAGGCCAATTGGCCCGAGCTAGTTCATACTTTAGATCATCCCAAGTGCACTCCCATGGAAGCTGATGCTAGTAGTTTGCATAAGAAGATCACTGATAGCACCTCCATGCATGAAAAGAACATAATGCATATGGTAGAGTAGTAAGTGAAGGAAGCATTGGCGCAAGCCCGGGGAAGCTCATCTATTCCATAGGGTAGACCTTATGCAGAGAAATTTGATGTAATTCAATACCCCAAGGGTTTTGGGCCACCATCTTTTAAGATCTTTGATGGCAGTGGGAACCCAAGACAACATATAGCATATTTCAGGGCCAGTTGTTGCAACGTCAGTGGCAGTGATGCGCTTTTATTCCATCTGTTTGTCAGTAGCCTAGCAGGTGTTGCATTTGATTAGTATGTCGAACTACCCAATGATTCAGTGAATACTTTGCAGAGTTAGAGCATCTCTTCATCAAGAGATTTGCAGGAGCTCAGTAGAGGGTAACTATAGGTGACCTCATTATAGAGAAAGAAAAAACCCAACGAGTCCCTTATTGATTATATCCTTAGGTGGCGGAACCTAAGTATAAAATGTGAACCACATGAGCAAAGATGCCAATGACATTATACTCAAGAATATCCATGAACTGGTCGCCTTCATGCTTAAGGATTTCACCATAAAGACATTTGATAATCTAATCAGCAAGGCAACTAACCTACAAGAGGAAGCCAAAGAGTTACACTTTTCAGATCAGTCATCTAAGCCCAAGCCTCAGAAGGTCTTTAAAAAGAAGTTTGGGATAGTTATGTCAGTGGATAAGGGGAAGTAGCAATATAGAGTACAATTTGAGAGGCCTAGATTTCAATAGCCATCATTGCCCCCTCCTCTTCCACTACCAAGGCCACCACAATGGCCACCGCCATAGTAGCCTATTCAGCAGTGGTATCCGTATCTGCCGCTATGTAGCCATTTTCCACCTACTCTTGCTGAAAAATTAAACAAGCCATACTCATTCAAGAGGGAGGTAGTTAAGAAGATATTCAAGAATCTCTTGAAGAAACCTGATTTTCAACTACCCGAGCCTAAGAAGCTGGAGGAAGTGGAAATGAGTGATGATCCTAGCTACTGCCCATACTATTGCATGTTAGGCCATGTCCTAGAGGATTACATTACCTTCAAATATTAGCTTGAACATAGTTTCAAGTTAGGAGCTTTAGTTATCCCTATGAAATACTCAGGATAATAACCATATGGTTCTATTAGAGCAATCATTGGGGATACATCTGATCCTCTCAAGACAAAAGAAGGTTGAGATATTTCTTTATCACATACCTCTAAAAGATCATTTCTAAAATCAAGAAACTTTCTCGCAGTGCTTAAAGCAAACAAACGCTTCAACATCAAGGAAAGTTTGCTAGTTGTGAAGGATAACTCTGTGAAGGTGGAAGCCCAACAGCGGCCTACCTCACTTGCTCGGGATAGATATGTAGCGCAACCACCATCCGAGTCCTGCACTCCTTCCATCGTTGTAGCTATTACCATATCTACTAGCTCCTCCACCTCCAGTAGGAGCATTGTATCAGTGGATGAGGGCACCAAACCCCTTGTCCCACTTACTTTACTAGATTTCTATACCTCCTCCAAAATTAAAGAAATTGATGAAGAAATCTAATTCCACTTACATCTTTTCTACTTCTAATGTGTATGTTGATTATATTCCAATTGAAAGCTCTCCGAGTTATAATAACTCAAATAATTCTAATCAATCCCAATCAGATTCAGAAATGGGCATTTCTTTTCTGAATCAATCGGGTTCACCTCTTGAGATTGACTTGGAATCATCTGACTCCGAGGATCCTTTAGGAGAAGCTGTAGGTATTCTTGACCTCACTTTTGGAGTGAGCATTCAATCTTTTTATCATAAATTTAGAAATTTTCCAGATACTAAGAGATCTTTAATCATAGGACACTCCTGGTGGCTAAGTGAACACTTAACCCAAGCCTAAGGACTTAGAAGGATTAGCCGTAAGATTAGGCTATGCCTTAGGACCTAAGGAAACCTACCTAGCCTATGGCCTAACCAAACTCATGCCTACCACCTTAGCCAAAATCAAACCTCAAATCAATATAGCAAATATCAATTTAATCCAAACTCAAATCAAAACTCCAAACTAAAATCAAATCCAAATGATCTAAGCCTAAGCCCATAATTCAATCATGGACTTAACTATACCTTCAACCAATCCAAACTCAATTGATTTTCTCATAAATTAATTAATCTTTCAATCATCATTCCACACTCTGCCAAACTACAATCAAAACCAATCAAGCCAAAATCAATTCAATCAACCTAACCTAACCCATTTGACCCTAAATGAGCCAAAATCCAATTATGCTTAAACCAATTGCAATCAAAGCTATCAACCAATTCAAAATCAATTATCAAACTCTCAATTCCTCAAATCAAACCTAATCCAACTAAATTAGCCTGATTGGTCTATTAGACCCAAAGTGATCAATTTGACCAAATTGAACTAAACTCCAATCCAACCTAAATTGGATTGGATCAACCCTTCAAATCTTCTCCATGATGATTATTGATCATCTTGGATAGCTTAGCTGTAATCAATTCAACCCAAAATCAAGCCAATCGACCCATTAGGCTTACCCAAAGTGATTTAAAGGACCCATTTGAGCCAATCTTCAATTTAACCCAAACTGGATTAAACCAGACCATCCAAAACCTCCTGCAATGTTTGTTGATCATATTTGATTGATCAATTACAATCATTTGAGTCAAACCAAGACAATTTGATCATTTGACCAAATTAACCCAATTAACCTACATGAGCCAAATGAACCAAACCTCATCTTATTCCAAATCAATTGAAACTAATGATTCATACCAACCTAAAATTAATCCTTAAACATGATTTGACCATCAATCGAGCCAAACCAAACCTAATTGGCCTCTTGACCCAAGTTAACCCACCTAAAGGGGCCAAATTGGGTCAAATCAAGATCTAATCTAAATTGATTGTAATCAATGACTCAAAATCATTCCAAATTAATGATTGAACTTGATGAAATCCTTGATCACCACTTTGATCAATTGAACCCAATTGACCCATTTAGCCCAAATTGATCTAAAGGGTCAACTTGGCCTAAATCATTACTAAATCCAAATTGATTGAAAGAAAAGCCTACAATCATCTTAAAATAATCAATTGAACATAAACTAACACCTAACCCAAGCCAATTTGGCCAATTTGGCCAAATTAGCCAACTTAGCCCTTTTGACTCATATGAATCTAAATGGGTCAAAATCAAATCCAAGTAAAATTAAGTCAAACCAATTGAACCAAGACATTCCAAATACTCATTTGAGCTTTACCCAAGCCTTGGTTTGACATAATTTGACCAATTGGTCAACTTGACCCAACCTAGCCCAATTTGACCTACATAGGTCAAATTGAGCCAAACCTATTAAAACCAAGCCCAAACCCTTTGAAACTTGGCATGACCCATCCTTGACTCACCTTGGGTGAGCCTAAATCTAACCCAACCCAAATTAAACCTAAATTGACCCATTACCCAATGGAAAACCCTCCCATAAGAGACAAAAACCCACATTTTGTTGGTCAAGCCCACTCCCCTCCCCTTGGCAGCCACCCTAACTTACAAATGGACATAAGGACCATTGGCTCACTTGACCCAAAGATATTTATGTCAGGAATGAGCTAAGTCGAGGTAAGTTAACCCATGGAGCCCCATTGAAACAATTGGAAAGCCAAACCAAGCCACCTCAGTCAAGGACGACCACCTCTCCTCCCTTGGCCACCCAAATCGAGACACCTCAGCCTCCTCCTGCGACCCACAGCCGCCTGTGGTGGCCAGACTCCTGCAAAAGGTAGAAGTAATCTCCACCATCAGATTGGAGAAGGGGAGGGGTATGCTCCCCACATTCTCATTCGAATACACATATTAGCATTCGATAGAGCTTTGGCACCCAGACAAACTCCCCAAGCATTTCCAGAGCTCAAGGCCTTCCCATCACCACAACATTGAAACCGAGCATGCCCAAAATAGGATAAGGCTTATCTCCATCCAACTCCACCAAATCTCCATAGTTTTCAAATTAACTTCATCCACATGTTCACCAAGTTCTGAGGCAAAATAAATCTTTTCCCGATTCAGTACTAAACCACTCAAGCTGAACTTTAACATGGTTTTAGTGACGGTTGATCCATGAGCTATCAATGAGGAGGCAAGGCATCATCTTCTCAACCGGCTTCCTCTCTTCAAAATGAAGCTACCTCGGTTAGCCACCGGTCACGAGCTCTAACGAGGTACGGCAAATTGTAAATTTTTCAATTTTTGTTTAGCCTTTTGAAGAAAAGTTTGATATCATGTGATTTCCACCATTAGATCCTTCTAGATCTTCCTTGTGAACATTTTGGATAGATCCCAGCCTCCATGAGCTCAACTGAAAGTGGGTGAGGCGACTGTCTGTCTTATCGCCGGAGGATGAAGGATCATCCGTCGATTAGAATGGACGATCATGATTATTCGCTAGATTAAATATGGTTTAATTCTCTTAGAAATAGCGAGTTTGATCCCCACCGTCCGATCTTAGATCAAACGGCGGGGATAAAAGTGTGTTACACCGCCATGTCGATCGCATAAGTTTAAGTGACCAATCCTATGTACCACATGGAAAGCATTGTCACATTAGCGGTCCATTAGGCGTATGGGATTAAGGGTTAATTAGGCTTAATAATCCATTTTAATGGCTAAAACTTCATAAATTCATAACTAATTATAGAAAAAAAAATCCAAAAAATACAAATAAATACTCATTGGAAAGGTAAAATATAAGATATTTTATTTAAAATATTTCTATTTGATTTTGAATAGTAATTAAGGCTCAATTAGGGTTTAATGTTTTAATTAGCTTACTTAATCTATAAATTACTTGGTAATTAATTCCAAACTTTGTGTGTTAATTCAATGGGATGAGCTTTGCCTCCCATGATTTTCTTGGAATTTATTGGTTATGTAATGGAATTGATAATTCAAACCTTAATTATCCCTTTAATCAATTTAATGATTAATCAAAATTATAAATAATAAAATTAATTATTATTGCCTCTATTAATCATTGATTAGCAGTGGGGTGATGAGAGAGAGTGATTATGACCTCTTTCCTAATTACTTTTCCAAGTCCATTTCATTAAAGAGAATTAATTAGTGTGAGATTTAATTAAGGGGCTAATTAATCAATTAAATGACTAAATCAATTCAAATTCAAATGTTAATCACATCATATAATTAATAATTGAACTAAGGGTTCCTCTTTATGTATTTAATAATATAAAGACCCTTAAGAAAATTATGATTAACTCATAAGTATGGGAAATCATTAAAGTACTTAACTATGTTCTTTAACTTAATTAATTTTTAATTATGAGCTAATTGCATTAGGTCCTTTAGGGGCATTATAATGTTATTTTGATACATGTTCATATCATTTATGGCTCATGATTAAATGATTAATCAAATTAAAGAAGCATAGGAAAGGGTAATTAAGTGATTTGACTAATTATCCAACTTAATTAATTCATAAAATCCATCTAATTATTATTTCTTAAACCAATTATGATTACCAACTTGGCAATGGGATTAACACGGCAAATGATAATCTCTCCTCTTTAAGTTCAATCCAAATCTAAAAATTAAATTAATAAGAAGCTCTGCTTTTCTTTAAATGGTTTTATTTAATGTGATTATCCTTAGGAATATGTGTAGTTGAATGAATCATATGATTGTATTTATCTATTCCTTTTCAGTCACTTTAAATGTTGTATGTTATGTGATCCCGTGCATTCATGTTTTCAAATTCAAATGAATCAAATGAAATTTATTTATGTAAGCATGCATGTGTTGGCTTAATTTATTATATGTGTGGCTATTATCACTATTAAACTCAAATGTATTTTCCAAAGTGTATAAGTTAATAACAATCTTTGGAATGATAGTTGTTATAAATATATAGGACTTGCATGTATTTATAGCTTAGGCATCTGGATGTGAAGCTCTCTTTATTATGATTCATATATAGATTTACATAAGTTTGAATGATAATGAGTATATAGTCTAGACATCCCGGGAATACAAGGCTTTAAATAGTCCCAAAGAGGTCATTTGATTATCTCACTTCCTAGTTAACAAAGGCATGTACTCATTTAATCTCATTTCATGTATGTTTGCATTAGAATTTAGATAGAGATTTAATTCACATGCATAAATAATTTAATCAAACAAAATACAATCTTGTGCATGATTTTCATTCTTCCAATTATGTATATATTCATATGTATTTAAGATAACAAGTATATAGTCTGGACATCCCGGAATGGGCTTTAAGTAGCCAAAGGAGGTCATTTGATTATCTCACTTTCTTAGGTAATAATGACACGTACTTGCTTACATCTTTTATACATGTGTATGTGAATTTGATTAAAGGATGACAATCCTCTTTTCTATTAAAAATGCATGCATCCATGGCCACTTAAATCACTAAAATATATTACATGTAAAGGTAGTGTTCTCTTTCTTATGATTCATATATAGATTTACATATGTTTGAATGCTAATAAGTATATAGTCTAGACATCCCGAGAATACGAGGCTTCAAGTAGCCCCAAGAAGGTCATTTGATTATATCACTTCCCTGGTTAACAAAAATGCATACTTATTTAATTTCATTCTTATGTATATTTGTATGAATTTGAATAGAGCTTTAATTTACATGTATGAATAGTTCAATCAAACAAAATATAATTACCAAATATATGTATTCATTCATCATTCAAGTGTGCCTAAATATATTGAATGTATATGAATACTAAGCGTTAAATCATATGCATATTATGGGTGATGGAAAGGAATCGATATTCCAAGTGTTAGTAATTCAATTACATTAATCTTAAGATGCCTTTCATGTTGAATAGGATTCTTTAAGGTTAACCCAAACTTAGGTTTAATAAAAATATTTAATAAGTCATTCACTAAAGAAAACCAAATCATAAGAATGTGCTTTAGAAAGTGACTTAAGGTAGGGATTAAGATGGGTAAGCCTTCTTCTTCTCTTTTAACACTCGATGCTAAGTGTAAATCAAATGAAATAAAAAACAAAATATAAATTAAAATGTGCAAATCATCTAAACAACTTAAAATAAAATCAACCTTAATGCTAAATTAAATAACTCTAAATTTAAAAAATCATAACTCTAATGCTTGGCTAAGACATACCACACAAAATCTTAGCACATACACTAGGATTAAGCCACCATTTCTAGTCCTAAGTTAGGACGGTGTATGTGTGATGTTATATCTTATTTTGTGATGTAATATTTTAGACTGGATGTTAGGGTGTATGACTTGTAGACTAAATATTAGGTCGTTGATAGTCTAATGTTGCTTTCTACAGGAGATTGTTCTTAAGGGGTCGCTTAAAAATAGATTCAAATGTTCTCTTTGCAGGTTGCTTATGCCCCTAAGAGATATACAAGTTAGGATAGGTGGGCTTGGTTACCCATGTGCAGGGTGTTAAGTCCAAATTATGAAATATAATTGCTTGGGAATGTATTTATGTTTAGCTAACCTTTGTCTTGTAGGTGTAGTTAGATTTACTTTACCAAAACTATAATTTTGCAATAGGAATTAGGATTAGTGCTATGAGGGATTAGGATGAGCAGTGGCCAGAAGGTTTAGTTTCGGGGTGCCCTGTGTTACCTTGGAGCCAATCAAAAGAAGAAAGAATAAAAAAAGAATTGAAGACCCCCATAGCATGTATTCAATTTCAATTTTTACATTCTTTTATGATTCTGGGTTGTATAAGGGTAGAGCTCATACCTAATTTTCTTTTTGGGTGCAGGTGGTACGCACCGACTTTTATTCTTTCACGGTAGTCTATAAAATGATTGTTGTTATGTTTATTTGCGTTAGAATTGAATCTTCTTCATAGTTTATTACTTAATGATTGAATGTGTGGCATGGATGCGATAGACTCTTAGGATAAAACTAATTTTTCTACCCAACTAATAACTTATAATTAAATTTTAAGCAACTTTTAACTTCATCATAAAGACTAGATATAATCAAGATAATTAAAAAATTTAGCAACCCGTTAGCTATATGTTTTATGTTTCACATTATACATATCATATTGAATCACTCTTACAAAATAAGGGCCTCCACTCTTAAACTTTAAGAACTGCTTGACCTATAAGAACTACCCCTCATGGTGGAGATTCACCCTCTTTCTTTTTTGAATTGGCCAACAACCAAATTTTATCATGAATTTATGCATAAATATCCTAAATCCTTTGTCCAAAATGTTTTGTCAAAAAATAATATAAAATTTGAAAAGGTTTTGCATGTTTATACTAAATCATATGCTCATACTACTCATGCTCTAATCTCTTAGGGAGTGGGATTAGGACTTTAGTTTCTTTCCAAATTAAATAATAGCTTAAGCCATCTTGCAATTTCATAAGATCTATATGGTTTTGAATTGTAGGAGGTGTTACTGGCCACCTGGTGGTTACAAGTCTAGAAGAGTTGGACGGATTTATTCTCTCTTGTAGAGATAAATCCTTATGTCCCCTTCGCTTAGATTTAGTTCATGCTTTAAGTTGTGTTAAAGCTCCATAGATTTAGGATCGAGGTTGCTCCATGCCACGAGCATAAATCCTCACCTCTGGCATTTCCATAACATTATGTTAGTGAATTATAAGCCCTAGCAATCTAATAAAATTTCAACTCGAGCCAAATAAATCCTCTTACTTTCAAACATATAAAGCCTCACCATAGGATATGTTAGAATTCTCACTAGGCTTCTAAGTATCATGAGCATTGCTTACTTATTTTCCTTTGGATTCCAAATAAGTCTTCCAATTGAATGATCCCACTTGATTTTTTAAAATTACCAATTCTTTGATAGTCTTAACCTTGAAATCTTCGGAGACAACAATTAATTTCTTTAATTGAGAGTTTTCTTAGGAAATCCCATTTCTAAGATAATAACTATGGAGGCTTGCCTCCATGGAACCAAAAGAACTTAGCTTAAAATAAATCTTACTTTATTTTTTCATATAAAGTAGAGGAAGAATCTCAGTATATTCAAGACCCACCATGACTTAAGAGTCCTTATTAGGTGATTAGGTCTATTGTAGGGTGATGTTTCTATCTTTAGAGATAGTACATCATACCTCAATTTCACAGATCACTTCAATTACCTATGATCTACGTGGTGTCCACACAAACCATCTGAAAATAAACACCACAGGTATACCTGATGAGCAAGCAAAACTTTCCATAAACTCATCATTCTAAGAAATCATTGAAATCAACCTCCGTAGTGGCAAAGTTCAACCTCCTAGGGTAGCACCTCAGGATAAGGGTAAGCAAGTCATTGGTTCTAGTGAGCAGATAGCCCCTGCACAAGATGCTCCACCTATAGATATGCTTGTGGAGGATCAGTCCAAAGTTGATTACAATGTCCTCGCACATCTTATAAAGTTTCCAACTAAGCTAAGCATATATGATGCCCTTATCTTATCCAAAGAGAAGAGGAAATCTCTAATCAAAGCCTTATTTGATCCAGGAGATATGTTTAGCTCAAATTGACTACTATTGAAGAGGAAGCATGCCATTCAAAGGAGATACTAGGAGTTACATTCAGTGATGAATACCTACTTCTAGGAATGATCGAGCACAACCCTCATCTCTACAATATCGTGGATGTTGGCAAATTTAAGCTATCTAGAGTTATGTTTGATCCAAGTGCATTAGCGAATATTATGAGCCTAAGAACTCTTACCTACTTGAGAATTGACATCTCTAAACTCCATATGAAGATGATAATGTTGAAAAGATTCAATGAATAAGGCGAGAGGGCCTTGTGCTCCATAGTGTTGCCTATCAAAATAGATGATTTGAGTACTTAAGCCAAGTTTCACATAATTGACTCGGACACATCTTTCAATGCTTTGGTTGGGAGACCATAGATACATGAAAACAACATGGTTATATCCTCTTTATATCAGTGCATCAAGTTCATGAGATGTGGAATTGAGTATTGTGTTAAAGGAGATCTCAAACCCTTTGTAGTTCATGAGGTCAGGATATATGAGGATGCGGCCTACTACCTCCCTGAGAAATAAAAAGTTTATTCTCATGAATTTAGTCAAAATCCTAATGTGATAGAAAAAGAAAAAGAAAGAAAAGAAAGAGAAAAAGAAAATAAAAGGGAATGAGAAATAGACCTTAGGGAGGAAGTGAAGCCTGAGATTAGATTTCACCCATAGTTCATTACTCTATTCGAACAAGTGGGGAGGATGACCCGACCTCCACCAAGACTAGGAAGAGAGTCCAGATGGAGTCCCTGAGGTGGAAGGCCTCCATACTTACCACCCACTAGGAGATTCATCCCAGCTACTAGGAGTACACCTATTATCCTCATAGACTTTAAATCTAGTTCAGATGATGAGTCTTATATGGTTAGACACCCGCCTCTTCTCGAGTGATCCCATTGGAGGTGACACTCGAGCTTAACAATTATAAAGATTTTCAAGCAAAGCATAAGTGTATCCAAGTCCTCATTATGTGAAACTATTAGGCAATTGGGAACCTTAGCTCTAACACCACTTTCTTCATAAAAAATTGAGGGTTTAACAGTTAAGGATGCCTCTAAATCATCCACAACTATGAAGATTCAGAGGTTCTATCCTGGAGCATCATCCTCAAGTCAAGAAGTTGACATAGAACTGGAAAATGATTCATATAAAGAATTAATAAAATTTCCTTTTGATTGGTACTCACCTTGTGTTCATAACTTAGCTAAGAAAGGTTTAATTCCATATACATGTTCTAAGCACATGTAAAATTACTTCAAAAGGCTATGGAACAATAAATGCAAGAATTCTCAATCAAGACCAAAACTCAACTTTGGTACATTAGGCCCAGTCGATAATGACGATTACTGTTTGGTCATCACTAATCATTTCAAATTTGATAGGTTCTTTTCAAATCACATTAACTCATATGAGGAGGTGTGCTTAAAAACTTCAGATGATTTCCAAGTCAAGGATGCATCGCTAGAGTTTGAAGAGGAAATTAAGTCAACCATCGACAAACTCAAAGAGATCAACTTAGAAATTGAAGACCATGTCCGACATACATTAGTTCTTTGTTGAATGAAACTAAAACCAAAGACTTAGTTAGGCTACTCGAGTTTAAGAGCGCATTGCATGGAGTTATGAAAAATCGGTTATTTGACGTGCGTTCATAAGTCGGCAATACGATGCTAACCCTATTAAGCAAGCTCACAGACGCATGCAATTAGACATTGAATAACAAATCATTTCTAAAGTTAAGAAACTGATCAATGCTAGTTTCATTTGGGAGGAAAAATACTCCACCTGGTTGGCTAGTGTTGTCCCAATTAAGAAGAAGAATGACCAAATTTGCATATGCGTCAATTTTAAGAATCTAAATAAGTGTCATGTCAAAAGATGAATTTCCACTATCAATACCATAACTGATGGCGGACATTGCCTCATCTCATGCAGTCTTCTCTTTCATGGATGATTTATCTTGATATAATCAAATAAAGATGGCCCCTAAAGATGAGAGAAATACTGTCTTCCTTTATTGCTACAAGGTCATGCCTTTCTACCTTAAAAATACTAGTGCCACATACTAGTGGGCTATGACTCAAATCTTCGATGAACTCATTCATCATTAAGTAGAATGCTACGTCAATGATCTCATGGTCAAAAGCAAAGAAAAGGAATACCACCACTTTGACTTGAGAGTAGTTTTCGAGCGGTTAAGATAATATAACCTCAAAATGAATCCTCTGAAGTGTGCATTCAAAGTAGTTTCATGAAAGTTTCTTGGGTTCATTGTCCGACACCACAAAATTGAAATTGACCAGAGAACATTAAAATGATATTAGAAATGCCACCCCCTAAAATTCTAACTCAACTCAGATTATTCCAAGGATGGCTGGTGTATCTAAGATGCTTTATATACAACCTTTCAGGCAAATGCCAACCAATTTCAGCACTGGTCAAGAAGGATGCCAAGTTCAAGTGGGATGACCAATGTCAGCATGCCTTCAAGAGCATCAAGTAGTACATGATGACATCACCAATTTTAGTAATCCCTATCTTGGGCATGCCGCTTATACTATACACTGCTGCATTACACAACTCCTTTGGTGCTTTATTGGCCCAAACCAATGGTGAAGGGAGAGAGAATGTTCTTTACTATCTTAGCCATCATCTAATCCCTACTAAAGCAAACTATCCACCCATTAAGAAGCATTGCTTAGCTTTAATCTTTGCATCCCAAAAGCTGCAGTCTTACATACTTTCTTATAAAGTAAAGTTGATTTCTAGAATCAACCCACTGTAATATATCATGATAAGGCTAACGCTATCCGAGGGCATGTTAGTCCATGATTTTATTGCGTTTGACATCACTGCACCCTCCGTGTGGTGAAAGGACAAGTAATCATAGATTTCCTAAGACACCCTCTTCTTAACACTTCACTTAGTGATGATCTCCCAATGAACAAATTATGAACTTAGGGGATACTAACAATCACTATTGAGAGATGTACTTTGATGGCGACTTCCTCTCAAAGAGGAGAAGAACCACAATCTACTCTTCCAGGAAGGTAGGGGTAGGAATAGTTCTCCTAATTCCAGACCATGATATGATCAGATTCTCACATCATCTATTCGATTCTTGCACTAACAATGAAGTCGAATATGAGGCCCTGATTGCCAATTTAGAGTTACCCATCTCGTTAAGCATCTAGGACATCAACATCTTTGAGGATTCCTAACTAGTGGTCAACCAAATTGCTAGATCCTACTAGGTCCTAAAGCTCAGACTCCATCACTACCACTAATATACCATGGAGTTATTGGCCCAAATCCCAGAAGTTACCATTTACAAGATCCCTCAAGGAGAAAATGCCATACCATATGCTTTTTCCAAGCTTGCCAATGAGTTGGCATGTCCGGAAGATGAGTCCATATCAATAGAGATCCAAAATAGGCAAGTCCTGCTATTGATAATGAACTCATCGAAAAATACTCCCTTGAGGGAGAGGTTGCCATTGACAAAAAGGACAAAGAGCTACATTGGAGGCACCCACTCATTGATTACCTAAACAAATACAAACTACCTCAAGAGAAGTCCAAAGCACATCAAGTGAAGCAAAGGGCACCTTCCTACACCCTTGTGGATGGTGTCTTATATCTGGTCCTTCAATCATATGTAGTTACGTTGTTTGGATACAAGCCCATATATCGTGATCAAGGTATATTCAGGATTATGCGGAGCTCACCAATCCTATCACAAGATCAAAGCCAAAATCAAGAGACTTGGATACTATTTGGCCGATGATCATCAATTGCATGGATGTAGCGATACCACCAATGCTAAGTATATGGCGTGGTCTTACTAGCCTTTCAAATGTTAGGGTATTGACATAGTGGGTCTGATTGATCCTATTTCTTCCAAGGGTTACCGGTTCATCTTAGTTGCTACTGATTACATTTCCAAATGGGCGGAGGCGATTCCGCTCAGGGAGGTAAAATCTTAGCATGTGCTCTAGTTTTTTGGAACCATATCGTGTAAAGATTTGGGGTACCTCACTGAATTATATTTGATAATGGTACTGCATTCAAGAGCATCAAAATCAACAGCTTCACCCGGAGACACAACAAAGATTGGAGATATTTTACCATCTACTACCACGGCAAATTTTTTAGCGAAGCCTTCAACAAAACTCTCATCTAAATATTCAAGAAGACACTCGCTAACAACAAACAACAATGGCATGCTAAGTGAAGCTTTATGGGCCTACCACACTACCTACGGAACTCCAATTTCTACCTCTTCCGTATGATTGGATCGGTCAATATGTTCTACCATTAGAGTCCAACACCCATCACTAAGAATAGTTGTGGGTAGCAAAATCATAATGGGGCAAAATGCTTGTTAGAAGAGCTTGAAAGTTTGGAGGGGAAGTGCTCGCGAGCATGCCAAAATCTTGAGTTATACAAAGTCAAAATAATTCAAGCTCACAATAAGTTGGTCCTCCCTAGAGCTTTTCAAGTAGGAGAGCTTATTTTAGTTCTAAAGAGATCAATTATTGCCAATCACAAGATGGGGGGCAAGTTTGAACCCACTTAGGAAGGCCCTTTTGCCATAGAGAAAGCTTACCAAGGAAGATCATACCAACCTATCAACAATAAAGGAGAGCGCCTGATGATTCCAATTAATGGGCTCTACCTTAAGAAATACTACCCACAAAATAATATTTAAAGACAAATTTCATCAATAAAACTCCATTTCAAATCAAAATCTCTTCAAATTAAAAGCATTTTCCCTTTACTGGATCTTTGTATGTTTAGGGTAGGTGTAAGAGAACTAGAGTGGCATCCTATCCCTTATTAGAACAACAAACATAAACAAAACAAACACAAATCCTTTGTTTGGCTACTTTGAGTCAAGATAATACCCTAACGGTCCTCATTCAAGAGTGCTCTAGGTCGTTTGATTCATCTAGTAGTGTGTCACCCCAGTTCTCTCTTGCTTAGGAAGATGTAAGTCTCCTATGCTTTCTTCCTAGTATCACCACTATACATGAGCATCTTGTCGATGGTATGTCTTATTGCATCACCAATAGGCTAACTTGTTGTTGACTTTATTTTAAGAAGATGTAAGTCCGTGCTTTCTTCTTGAACTAGCCACTATATATTGACTAGGTCAAGTTTATCTTTGAGGTTTAGGTAAGACCCCAGCTCCTTTCCTCGACTACTTTAAGTTTGGGTTCACCCTTCTTTGTGACTTCCCACTTAGTACTTGCCTTAAGTCGGATAGTATTTGTCTAGCCAATGATAGTCGATGATCATTTCTACTTAGGAAGATGTAAGTCTTTTATGCTTTCTTTTTAAATTGATCATCACACACTGACGGGCACCTTAGGTTGGTTGGTGTTTACTATGTTGACAACGACCCATCCTGTGGAAAACACCGCTTAGGCATATTTATGTCCCTGCGCTTTCTCCTTGAGTTATCCACCGTATATACCTATAAGCTTTCCTTTCTAGGGATCAGGATAATGCCCTTAGTAGCACCTCCCATGTGAGCACTCTATTTGGATCACATCCTTTGCAACGCCATCTAGATGCAACCTGGGTTACTATTGGATTGGATAGTCCCCCTTTCTTAGTAACCACACCAGGAAGTTATCATGGATGCACTCTCCCTTAGACCAATAAATTTGAGATAGGTCAAAGCCTCTATGGCTCTTTTGTAGTGTGGTCCCTCAAGACCAATGGGTCCACTCAATAAACAAAATATGATTGCTTGTGGATTAGAAGAGTGCTGGCACCTCTCTTCCTAAGTAGCATCTATCTTTAGAGGCTGTCAACAAAACTCCCATAGAATCGCCTAACTACTTTTGAGTTGAGATTAGATCCCTAGTGGCACTCACTCAATAGTCGCCTAAGTTGGGTTTGATTTGTTGTGCTACCAACAAGTCACCCTAGCTATTTCTCGCTTTGGAAGATGTAAGTCTCTACACTTTCTTCCTAATACAACCGCACAAATCAAATGCAACCCTTAGGTTGGATAGTCCTACCCTTCGGCCAGTAGACTATCCCTTTAGACTGATAAATCTAAGATAGGCTAAGGATTATGTAAGCCCCTTCTTAGTGCCGTCCATCGTACACTGACAGGGTCCATATTAAATCTAAATTAAATCAAATTAACCCTGACTACTCCTGAGTTGAGGTAAGATCCCGGACACTCACTGAGTCAGGTCAGTTTGATTTATTGTGCTACTAACAAGTCACCCCAATGGCTATTCCCACTTTGGAAGATGTAAGTCTCTACGCTTTCTTCCTGGCACAACCATTGCACACCGAAAGGCAACCCTCAGGTTGGATAGTCTTCAGCCGGCAGACTCTCCCTTTGGATTGGTAAATCTAAGATAGGCCAAGGCCCCTGTGGCCCCTTCTTAGCTCGATCCATCGGACACTGATAGGGTCCATAAATTAAACCAAACTAAATCAATTCAATCAACAAACACATAAAATTCAAAACTTTTCTCCCAAGTGGTGCCAACCCAAATAAAAAAAAAATACAAACCCAAACTTACTTCCCTAGTGAAGTTCAGTCAATAAATCAAATTCATCTCCCTAGTGGAGCCAAATTAAATCAATCCAACTAAATCAAATAAATCCAATCTTGATCCCCAATGGATTCAAGATTATATCCTCAGTGGATATGTCTCTGAATTCTATCAACAAACCAAACTGAACAATTTCAAACATGTATCCCCAGTGGATCTCCCTTCCAAAAATCAAAGAAAACAAATTAAAACAAATCAAATTCAAATCTTTAACCATAGTGGATTCCTCCCAAACTAAATCAATCAAATTAAATTCATGTGTGGTTTTCCTGGATCTCTTCATGTCATTGACAAGAAATCAATTTTCAACCATAATCAAAACCAAATCTTCTTGACTATTATGCCTCTACGAGATGACTTGCATTGCACTAAGATTGTGATTATATCTACCTTTTGGTTTAGGTATAAATCATCTTCGTAGCTTGCAATCCTTCTAGATGTTATTGATCACCTCGCCAATGCCAATATGTGAGGTATGCCTTGTTACACCACACCTATTGGGGGTCCTTTTGTTAATCTCACTTTTAGAGTGAGGAGTCAATCTTTCCATCATAAATCTTGAAGTCCTCTATATACTAAGAGCTCCATAGTCATAAGGCACTTCTAGTGGCTAAGTGAACACTTATCCTAAACCTAGAGACTTTAGGAGGATTAGTCTTATGTCATGTTATGCCTTAGGACCTAGGTAGACCCACCTAGCCTATAGCCTAACAAAACCCATGCCTATCTCCTTAGTCAAAATTTGACCTCAAATGCAACCAAAATCCAATTGAATCCCAACTCAAATCCAAACTCCAAATCAAAATCAAACTCATAATTATCTAAACCTAAGCCCATGATTCAATCCTATGAACTTAGCTAAAACTCCTTCAATCAATCCTAACTCAATTGATTTTCTTATAAATCAATCAACCATTCAATCATCATTCCACACTCTACCAAAGCTATCAATCAAAACCAATCAAACCCACAATCAATTCAACTCAACTAACCTAACCCTTTTGACCTAAAGGGTCTAAATGGGGTGTATACGCTTCTCCAAGTGAATCACCTAAAGGGGTTGATTCAAACCATGACAGTCAGCTAAGTAGTAGGCGGGGATGAATTTGGCTCTGGACTAGCGAGCTGGACCTCCCTTAATAGCTGAGGGAGTTCAGTGGCCAATAGTAAAGTGAACAACCCATGGTTGGTGAACCAAGAGCTAGCCATGGTGAGGGTGACCTCTCCACGGCCAATGGCTGAACCTAACAACTTTGTCTTAGCTTGAGTCAATTGGGGAGAGCTCAAGGAATACTAAGGGCACCTTGGCCGAAGAGAGGGGTTGGACTTTCTATTTTCTGATTTTATCTTAATTAGAACTCTTAGTTCACTTATTTGTGGTTGAACGAGATTCACCATAAGTTGGGTCCACTTGGGCAGGTGAGAGAGAGAGTCCAAAGATGAATCATGCCAAGGTTATTGGATTTAAACTTAGTTTGATTGGGTTAGGCTTATTTGGACTCATATAGGTCAATTTGGGTTCAATTGTGTCAAGTTGACCAATTGACCAAATTGGGCCCAAGGGGTTATTAGGTAAAGCTCAAATGATGATTTAGGATGTATTGGTGCAATTGGTTTGACTTGATTTGGAATATATTTCAATTTAGCTCATATTGGTTCATATGGATCAAATGGGTTAAATTAATCAATTTGGTCAAATTGGCCAAATTGGGTGTAATTATAGATTGAATTTTGTTTAATTGTTCATTTGGGATTAATCATAGGCTTTGATTTGATTTAATTTGGCTAAGATTGGATTTTAGTTCAATTTGGCACTTTTGGCCAATTTCGGCTAAGTGAACCAACTTGGCCAACTTGGTAAAATGGGTTCCATTGGTATTGAGCCATGATCAATAATCATCTTGGATTGATTTCAATAATTAATTTGATCTAATTTAGATTAAATCAAGATTCAGTTTAACTTGACCCTTTAGGTCAAATGAGGTTAATGGGTCAATAGCCAAATTGACCTACTTGACTTCAATTAGATGTTGGAATATGATCAATAATCAATTTTAAAGTGATTGTAGAGAATGATTTGATTTGGTTTGGGTTGAATTAGAGTTTGGTTCAATTTGACCCTTAAAGTCAAATTGGGCTAAGTGGGGTCAAAGTGGCTAATTAGCCAAATTAGATTGCAATTAATTGCAAGGAATGTTGAAGTATGTGATTACCTCGATTGTGAAGCTTTTGATTAACTTAATTTGGCTCAAATTAAATAGGGTTTAATTTTGGCCCCGTTGGGTTCAAACAACATGGACTAAGTGATCCAATTGGCCAAATTGAATCCTAATGATGCTTCAATTAAGTTTAAATGGGTTGTGGTGTTTTTATTTTGAGCTGTAGGAACATCACATAGATCTTAATGGGTACTTATTGAAGTGATCGAGCGTGATATTGAGGTATGATGTATTATCTTAAAAGATAGAAACATCACCCCATAATAGACTTAATCACCTAATAAGGACTCTTAATGCAAATAAGTCTTCATATATACGAGAGATTTTTCCCCCCTTTTACATGAATAAAGTAGAGGGGCTTATTTTAAGCGGTTTCTTTAGTTTCCTATAGAGGAAAGCCCCCATAGTTAATTATATCATAGGAAATGAAAGTTTACTAAGAACACTCTCAATTAAAATAGTCAATAAATATCACCAAAGATTTTAAGGCTAGACTATCAAAGAATTGGTTGTTATTAGAAATCAAATAGAAAGAGTTCAAATAGGAAGACTTATTTATGGATTCCACAAGAAGATAAGTAAGGGAGAATCCAAGATATTATGAAATTTAATGATTGCTCAAATCTATCCTATGATGAGACTTTATATTTTTAAGGAGGAGGATTTATTTTTGTTTAAGCTGAAATTTTATTAAAGTGCTAAGACTTATAACCCAACAACATACGATTGTGGAGATACCTAAGAAATGAGAACTTATACTGTAGCAAAAGAGTAACAAGCTGCCTTAGAACCTAAATCTAAAATGCTTTAGTACAGGCTAAAAACATGACCTAAAATCTAGTCGGGAAGAATAGGATATAATGGTTCACCTCCATAAGAAAGAGTGAACATATCCCGACTCTTATGGACTTACAACCTCTTGAAGTTATTACTAGCTAACACCTCATAGCCTTAAAATCAAGTAGGTCGGTCTTATGTAGATGCAAGATAGTTAGGTTGTTATTTAATTAGAAGAAAGCTAAAATCCTAAACTCACTCTATAAAATATTAGATAATGTTTGGTATGCAAACATGACTTAGACTAATGTTAAAAATTTATAAGTTTTTGGATCAGTTTGGCACATTTTTTTTGAACTAAGGCTTAGGGAAATTATGCCTACAAGCATGATGAAGTTTAGTTATGGGCTAAATCAGCTAGAAGAGGTGTTCTCCACTACAAGAGACCGCTCTCAAAGGCCAAGCTTGTCCCTTATTGTGCAAGAGTGGAGATCCTTTATATTCAAGAATGGAACAATATGACATGCATGTTATTATAACATACAATTATTCAACTATAGAGTTTCTAAATCTTTTATTATCTTGATGAATACTTTTCATCTAAAATGTCTTACATAAAGATAATTACCCACACGCTAGGCTCAGATATCGTTTACTTGAGGCCAACCTAATTTTCTCTATGTAGCCTCGAAAGAGGTTAAAGATAACCCCTTAGCTCTAAAATATACATACATATAATTCAACCACTAATATAAAGTTGAACAGCATGTCCATCCAACCTTATCAATTTTCAAGGCATTCACTTTTATTTTTCTCTAAATATTATTATAATCCATTTATTTAAAATTTTCTATAAATATTATTTGACATGGGAAATATAGAAAAAAATATATCATTTTTAAATATTTTTTACCATTTAAAACGTTATTGTCCTCTCTATATATTATTTGACCATGAAACATATTAGAAAAAAATTGATATTAATTAAAGATATCTTATGTAGCATGTTCAACAATTCATAAAAATTGGGAGGTGTTTTTAAATTACAGTGGCACATTATAACTTTCCAAACCAAAATCCAATAGTTTAAAAATAAAAATAATTAATCCAAAATTTTACAAATTCTAAAAAATTTATGAAATGATTTTGAAACAAATATATGTTGATATACAAATTTTCACAATTTTCTAATGTGCCTTATCCAATTAATGCAATTTAAAAATAATTATTAAGTTTATTTTAATTTTATAAAAATATTTTATTATATCCATAAATTCTAAAAAAAAATTATATTGAATTTTCTGTGACACAATATATTTTTAAATTTTTTTAAGAATTTTATAAGATTAAATATATTTTATCTAAAATTTTAACAAAGAAATCTTTATATTGATAAATTACCACTTTGCCTATTAAGGCACATAAGCATATGATGTTCCCTATAGGTGTAATTTGGTATTAGCACTATAACATGTTTTATTGTAATTTATTTAATATGTGTTGCTATTTTATAATAATAAAAGAATCTATTTCTCATTTATTTAATCATTAATACACATACATACACACACACACACACACACACACACACACACACACATATATATATATATATATATATATATATATATATATATATATATATATATTATGATGTCAAGTTATTCATTATATTATTTGCCCTATGATATTTTTGTTGTTTGTAATGGCTCCATTTAATCTAGGATATTTCTTCATTATATATATATTTTTTTGTCACACCCGATGACTCTCTCTCTTACGCGGCCACCAAGTGTAATGTAATAGGATGATCGACGGACATAGATTCCACCAACGTGTTTCAACGTTCATGAATGAGCAAGTGAAAGGTGTATCTAATCAAAGCATCAATAAACTGCTGTAGGTAATATGCTGTAGGTTCATACTGTATCAATGTCAAGGAGCAGTGATTTTTATTAAAATCATTTCAGTTCTATATCAAATCATTTTCTAGAAATGTTATTTATAATTGCATAAGTTTTGACTTTCATACATAAGTGGTCACACCATCACGTAAAGTGAAGGTAGTAAGCGGTAACCATACTACTTACCTAATGCGACACCAATTGACCAGCTCCAACCTCAAAATGTCAGAGTCGGGGATACTAAGATCCCCTAATCACGGCTCATCTCGTCAGAACTTTTGTATCTGCAGATTGCCATTCATACAATTTATACTGTGGTAGAGAACGATACATAAAAAATAGAAACCGAATTTAAATTAGCAATTATCTCACCTGTCTATACAGCTGTCGTTCTCCTCGATTCCTCCTCGGTACACAACCTATAATGAAATAACTCTTCACATGAAACTCATAATTAACTTAACCTGCAATCTTGCAATCTTACCTGAAATTGATATCTCCTCATAAGCTTACTGGAGTATGACTCCAAAGTAATCTACTAACGCCAATATTACCTGATTAAATTAACAAACTAAAATTAGCAAAATGCCAATCCTAAACCCCCATTTTAATACACAATAATTCTACAACTCACCTAGCAGCCAACACAGTTCGAAACTCCCTAATCACGCATTTCAATACTAAGGAAGGCTGCCGGCTGAAAGAAAAAAGAATAGGGAAAGAAAATTAGCAAGTCACAGAACTCCCCAGACTTCCCTCTTATCGGCCAGGACCCGGAATTCCAAATCCCGGTGATTGATTTAAACTCCTGCAGCATCTTACCTCACGGACGGCTCCGGCTATACAAGACCTCACCTGACGGTGCGGAGGAAGAAGCCGAAATCTCACCCTCAGATGCGTCAAGGCCACGGAGCTAGCTCGTCGACCGGCGCTCACGCCGAGGAAGGAGCGGCTCGCTGCTCAGCACGAGCGGTCCGTCGAAGCCGAAGCCGAGGGAAGGGAAAGGAGGAGAGCAGCGTGAAGGACTGAGGCCGCGGTAGGGAAGGAAATGAAATAGGAAGTTGCGGGAGAGATCCAACCATACACGCGTCGAATGGCTTAATCCGGCCGATGCATGCTTAGCTGCTACAGTCCTAATGCTACAGTAATGACAAAAGAATTAGGCAATTAAGAAAGCAGCAAAATGGGATTAAATGGGATATTACATTTTTAGAATTTCATATGTAAAGTATAAGTTAAGTTACTTGACTAGTACAAATAGTTCCAATTTCTTAAGTGTAGTTGTACACTTTGAACCAAGAGAATGGACCAAGAGTGGAGGGAGATTAAACTTATACTTTATTACTTGTCCAAACTTATTGGATAGAACTTAGCTACATTTTTATTTTTTATATTAGAAATGTATAAGTAGATTACCCACCGCTACCGAATATTCTTTTAAAACCATCATAGTATAGTGATTATTTATTTTTGCTCTTACTACTTGAAAGTATGTATTACTTTTTCATTATACTATGATTGTCTAGGCTATAAAGGATTTCATGTTAGGTTCATGGGATAAATATTTTCTATCAATTTTAATAAAATGATAAATAATCTTAAAATCAATTAAAAAAATATTTAAAAATTTAAATTTAGGCTTTCTCTGGCTAAATTTTTAATTCACGTACCCTAGTACATGAAGGTGTAAGATAAAGTTAGACATTAGTGTACATGCATTATATAACCAAGTCAAGTATGTATTAGTGGTCTTCACTTAAGAATAAAGAACTTGCATTTCATGCCATCTCTTAAGATAAAGCCCTAGGTGGGCATGATTTTAATTATGCATAGGAAATCTTAGTAAGCTAAGTTGCGACAACCTAACTAAGACAATATCGTAAGTTCAACATTGTGTAGCTATCACATATGACTATGCTATCTCATTTTTTTTTTTTCTATTGACCTTTCTCAATCTATATAAAGATTTTATAAGTTTTGCATCTTTTTAGCCTTTTTCTGTGAAATTTTCGGTAGAGAAATCTTCATTTTTTTTTTACTTCAAAGTCATGAGATTAACTTTGAAAGAAGTGATTCATGATTATTTATAGAGTATTGAACATCTTTATTGAGCTAACTCCTTTCTAAACTAAATGATATTAGATTTTATAGCATGAGATGACAAATCCATAAGATCAAGACTAAGGTGGTTTTTACCTTTTCTTAGGAGCTGTTTGGTTGGAAGAATTTTGAGTGCAAAGTAAAGGAAATGCAGAGATTTTAACTTTTTTGCTGTTTGGCTTGAAGTAAAGTAAATTTTCAAGGTAATGTAATCTTACAAATACATTACAGGTCATTTTGATTTGAATTCCCGATTGCGAATTCAAATATACCATTAACGTAAGTTGCTAGCCGTTTCAGCCACGGCCATTACATCGCCGCCTGGCCACAACCGTCACGGCCAAAATCTTGAAAATTTACATTATATTTTTTTATCCAAACAAAAAAAATAAAGTCAATTTGTAAAACTCAACCAAATTAAAATAAGTAATCCTTTTACAATATATTCTTTTACATCAGATTCTTTTACCGATTTCTTTTCACCAACCAAACAACTCTTTAATCTCTTTTCCCTTGCCCATTTACTCTTACAATCCTATCATTCTCCTTTTTGAGTCTTTGATGGTTCAATAGTTATTGTCATATAGATTTATGTATATCTTGTTTGGTTATAGTGATTCATTCTATTTCATATGAATTGAAACCCATTATAAGTTATACTATTGTGATAATAATTATTGAATAATGAATTAAAATTTTAAATCAAAATATCTTAATTTTTATATTTAAAGTTGAATTATTTATTTATTAAAATGAGTTATAAATAATATTTTATATTTGGGATATATATCACTCAATTCTTATGCATTTACATATTTCACATCCAAATTTTAATTTTTACTTAAATATCATTTAAATCTTTATTATTACATCAAAAATATCACCCTGATTATTTTTTTCAAATGAAATGTATTTTTTTTGTATAGAAAAAAATATTAATTTTGTAAATATTCAAATTTAAGTGTGAAATATATAAATAGATAAAGAATTCGATGGTATGTTCTCGAGTGCTGCATCGACCTGACATATCGGCGTTCTCTCCTCTCTCAATTCTCTATTCTCTCTCTCTCTCTCTCTCTCTCTCTCTCTCTCTCTGTCTCTGTACTCTCGCTCGCTCGCTCGCAGGTTTTTGGTGGGGAGATGTGAGTGCTTATTTAAGTTTTATTGATCACAATCAAGCGAAGTTGAGGAGTTTAGTTTGGTTCCGTGGGTGCTTTGACGAAGTGGAACTATTGGAAATGGAGTTGGATCCGAGTGAAGCCGCTACCCTACAAAGTTAAGGCAATGTCGAGGGAGTCCCCGGCCGCGAAGGGCGCGAACGTTCTTGACCTCGATTTACGCACGCATTGGTCCACTGGAACAACACCAAGGAATGGATCCTCCTCGAGCTTGACGTAAGCCCTTCTCGTCTTTATATCGTTTCTTCTTTTAAATGGCGCGTTGCGGATTTGAAAATCTGTTCTATCGCTGAGATTTTGTAGAAGAAAAGAATTGAAAGCGCTAGAATTCGCTTTCTTTACAGGTAACCTAGCAGTAATGGCAGGTAACGATGCCATCGAAGTCATACGCTTATTTGTGAAGTCCGTTGGGACTTGAATCCGTCTGATTGCAGGTTTTGGTGATTAGAATTACTTTGAACGAACAGAGATGAATTAGGGTTTTGAAGGAAGAAAAGATTCTCCCTGTTTACCGGGAGATAGGTTTTGAATGCATCTTCTTTCTTTGGTTTACTGTATTTTTCTCACCACCCTCTCCTTTTCGAACAGTCCAATGTGGAATAATCTCTGTTATGTCTTAAGAGAGTCCGGATTAGTCCTCGTAACCATTTTTATACTTGTTTTCTTTTGTTCAGCTGATAACTCCTTAGGCCTCTATTAGTTATCTTTCCGAAGCCTCATCTATTGGATGGTGTTTGGGGGCGGCGGTGGTGGTGTAGTGCGAAAAACGCACCACTGTTTGAAAATTGTGTTCTGGCTGCGTTTTGGAGAATTAGTGGTGGAAAAATTGTGTTTTCCAACCTGACATGACAAAGGGTCTGTTTGGGACAATTGTAGCTTTTGGAAAGTTTAGAAAGTTATCGGAAAAATTTGAAAGTCAGATGTGTATAAATATTTTTTTTTGAAAATTCAAAGAATCTTCCGACACCACACTTTAACAACTCTAGTTTTCAAAAATAATTTTTCACCACAAAATTTTGAAAAATAGTTAAAAATTAAAACACAATTGTTTTTTTGAAAACAAAACAACTAAAAGTTGTCCCAAACGCAAAGTGTTGTGGTTAAAATTATAGTATGGATTTTTTAAAAAAATTGTAATATTATTGCAACTTTTAGATAACAACTTATTCTACAATACCCATCATCATTGTATTTGCAGCTACTCTAAACAAGCCCTACTAGTTATTGTAATGCTTGGCAACAATCTCCGAATATTATAAAGGTTTGCTGTTGGGTGACAGACTCGTCCTAGATCCTGTCCCACCTTACGTTTATCATGAAGATCAGAGTGTGAAGACTCTTTCATGGTATATTTCTTGGATTAAACCACAAGTTAATTAAAATTTTTTTTTTGGCTCCTTTGTTCTCTTTCTCTCTCCCCCTTGAATCACTACTTTTCCCCCAACACCAACCTAAATCATAAAAAAGACCAACCTATGGCATAAAAAAAACCAACCTAGGGCATTAAAAAAAAAGAAGACACCAACCTAAGTCATACTTTGTTTTCCCGACTCCAAAAAATGTTCCTATACTTTATGACAGGCTTCTGAAAATTTGGGAATGTTTGACGCCTTTGTGATTGTTTTTACTTTGCTTTTGCAATGTGCTATAAATAAAACCAGCTTACTCGAGCAAACAACTCAAGACACATTTGGGTACAATATGAAGGTATATAATACAAATTCCCATCATGGCGTGACTTTAGTCTGTTTGTGCATAAATTTCTCCCTACTGTGGTTCACTGTTGGAGAAACGATTCAGCAGTTAACACAATAATACTGGTCATTCTACTAGCTTATTGAATCTCTGTTTAGCACATTCTAATAGAATTGAGATACATAATTGAGATTTTGCTTTGGTTATTTGAACTCCCATAAAGCTACCTTACTTTTGTCTCCCTGACCCAATAAACTTCTCTACTTGAAATGTCTACCAATCTGTTCTGTTGCTCCTTTGTCTGCAGGAATCTTCTCTTGTCAAATGTACGGATCTACAATAAATCTGTTCTTGAATGGGAAATAACAGTTGGGTTGCGATACAAGGTGAGTGAAGCTGTGCATTATTTATATGAGGCCCTCGCATTACTATTGCTTTTCTTTTGACCAGGATTAAAACATTCTTTATAAATTTTCTATAAAAAGATTGTGGTTGCTCGATGCTTTGTTTCATGTAAAATGAGTTTGAATGTTGGCATAAAGCCTTCTAATCCAAGCATTGAGACCTGCTTCCTAATATGAAGTCTTTTTACTATCATCCCGAACTACCATCTGGTCCTTTGGTTTGTTTTTTTCTTAACTGCATCAGCTAAATTCCTTCGTTTATGCTAATATTATTCATAAATATGTTTAGAATTGCTTAAATTGTTTCACACTAGGAGTGGAGATTCCTTTAGTTTGATGTTATGGCTAGTTCAAATTAGCGCCCTAACCTATCTAGTGGAAGTGAACTCACCATGAAATGATGGCAGGAGTAGTGCTAATATTTTACTAACTTGTCATGTTCTTGTAGCCTTGGCTATGCGTGGAGGCTTCTATTGGAGCCACTTATCATTTCCCATATAATATTATATATTATTGACTTTAGTCACTAGTTCAAATTAGTGCCCTCAAAACTTTTTTAAAAAATTGCAATGAAGTTTATGTCTTATTAGTGCTATGTGAGGCTTACATCTCAGATGATGTGAGATGTGAGGCATGACTCGCTTTAATTTTTGTGAGTTGTGTGCTTTTAGATCTAACTTTAAAAAAAAATAATTCAAGTTTTAATTATTCAAATAATATTCATGTCCTAACACATATGCAACTGATCTCAGGATATACATTACCCAAGCATCTCTCTTCTTATGCCCTTTTCACTTTTTATGCATAATATTGCTCACAAGTGTCACTATTGATGTTGGAGAATTGGACTAGGAGAGAAAAACTTATTATGTTAAACTTATTTTGAATTATTATGTTATTAGTTCTTATTTTGATGTTTGTATAATACTTTTTATTTCATCATTTGATGTCAAGATATTATTATGCTACTTGATATTTTGCCCAATTTATTACTTCCTCGCTATATTAAGATGTTAATATATTACATTTAAATTTGTCAATAGGTTAGGATATTAATATTTTCTTCTTGTTTTATATTTGATCTGCATAATACTTTCTTACGTTACATAACTTATTGATTTTGAGGCTTAAGCCTCTCCTCACGATAAGAAATGCCTCAATACTTTATTGCACAATTTTAAACTTTGATTACGCAGTTCTTTTAAAATTGATTAATCAATAAATTCATGCTTGATGGAAAATTTATGAGACATTATGTGTCATTGAGTGTGTATCTATAAACTCAACTCTTTTTCAAATTTGTTGCAATCTTCATCCAGGCGTCAAGTTCAACCTCACGCTCACCATAATAGCTAGCTAGTTATTCATATTTTTTTAGCAAGATTATTAGTATAATTGTCATGTACAGATGTAAAGCTTAATATCATGTACGATGTTGATTTTTTTTCATCATATTGCTAATGTTCTTGATGTACAATCTAAAGGTATATAATCATCACGCGGACGTGAACATGCTTTGATAAACTTATTCATGTCCATATTCTCTTATTCATGTGTTCTTTTAAACACCTCTACATGTGCATTTAGAGACGTAGGCTCATTAGAAAATAAAGTAAGTTATAATGCTGAATGATATTTTATTATTTATTACTACAAACTTATATTTAAAGCATCTTTGCCATGTGTTCATGATAAGCGATGAAAGTTGTGGAGCCATTTTTGTGCTTTGTTAAGCCACCCTCTTTCTCCACATGTCTATTTGAATGAGCCACCAGGATTGCCCTTTTAGGCATCTGTGTTTTAATTATTGATCATGTGTAACCAGATGGATTTATCTAACTTTTTAGGATGGATATCTACCCATGTAGACCTGTCTTCACTTAGGGTCTATTTTAGAATAGTTTGAAAAGTTGGTCAGAAAGTTTTAAGAAAGAATTAAAAAGTTAAAATATTTTTTTTTGAAAAATTCAAAAAGCGGCTTTTTAATAATCACCACACTCTGACAGCTTTGGTTCTTAAAATAGTTTTTTCATCACAAAATTTTCCTCAAAAGAATTGAGAAAGTTTCTTTCACGCTTTTGAAAGAGAGAGTCGTCCCAAATGCATTTGCATTTTTGTAACTTTGCATGCATGGCCTAAAATATTAATGACTTGACACTGTATTGTTACCTTTGAAGTATGTCTAGGAAGAGTACTCTAGTGCTTTTTTTTTGTTCTTGTAATGACAAAAAAGTATAATTAATAAAATTTACTACACATTTGGAAAACAAATTTACCAAAACAACTGATACTAAAAAAAAAAACATTGTATTGTTACCTTTGAAGTATGTTGAAGAAGAGTACTCTAGTGCTTGTTGTTCTTGTAATGACACAAAAAGTATAATTAATAAAATTTACTAGACATTAGAAAAAAAAAAAAAAAAATCAAAACAACTGATACTAAATAAATAAGATAGAGTTATGACTAGATGTACTATGCCTCTTCCTCTGCTTATGTTGTCTCTCCATGACATTTATTGTTTACTTTTATCCTTTTTAAGATTTCAATTGCCCAACGGGTGGCCCTTATATTACAAAACTTGTAATAATTTAGATTATCTATATCGTTTAAATAAATGTAGACTATGTTTACTAATCAACTTAGTTTTACTTCTAACCCATAAACAAATTTTTGTGGTCCACTATAATGAATCACATTCTGCTCAATAACGACATCCTATTACTCCTCTACCTTAGTTTGCTCATCGTTAGTGTTTCCCCTTGTTATTCATTGAATGATTTATAACTGAAACTCTTTTTGTATCAAATATAACCACTATAGGACACAAATATAACCATAGTTGTTTTTATGGCAAATGCACACTCACCCAAAAAATTTCATACAGCACAATCTTTTTCTTCAGGCTTATGGGCCCAAGCACAATTCAACCATTGAGTGGAGGTGAATATAGCTCTAAAGGTAGCTTCACATCCAATATGCTCTACAGAGTTAGGTAAACAGTGACAAGTTTAGTAATAATAGTTTGTAAGAGCTCATTCTTTGTAAACTTTTTTATAAGTGCAAGTACTTAATTGTATTTATAGATAAATTGGTTAATCTTTTTTTTTGCTTTGCTTAAATCATTCTTATGCTATGACATCTCTAATGATAAGCTTTATATAATGTGTTATACATGATGTTCGATACATATGCATCCTTTTCTCTATGAACTTATTCCCAATAGTCATATAAGTACTAGTATTATTAGTGATAATTTGCATAAGTAAATGCTCTCCAATATTTTCAATCACTTTATCAGGAAGGTCAAAAACATAGTTAGCATCTTTCACCTGATATGATGCATCAATTGACTCCAAAAAATATTATGCCATATAGATTGTTCACCAAGATATTAAATAAATTTATATTATTGATACCTAACTATTCATCAGACATGACGATAACTTTAGTTTATACTTATATTTTTCTAATCTCTTAAATTATCTTTTCAATGTTAGGTATCTCCTCCTTTAATATCCAAGTCTTCAATTCATACATAGCAGAAGGCCTTAGCTTTTGACCATAGGATCCTATCAAATAGATAATGTTGACATAAAATGGAGGTGTCACCACATTGAATGGAATGATGTTTGTTTTAGAAAAAAATCTTCTAATATTCATGCATACACTTACAATACTTTTAGTCCTAATTTGATAGGCTATCACTATTATCCAACAAATTCATCATGTACTAGTATATGGGTTTTGTGCACCTCTACTAGCTTGTGATGGAAACAAAGATGAGGAAGACTATGCTATTTACCATAATATGAGTTCACATCAACTCTCATCAAATTGTCATTATGCTACTTGCTTCATTGCTAAAAAATATCTAGAAATCTTTACTATCTTAGGATGTTAGAGAGTTTGTTTTTCATGAGGTAGATTGACTTTTTATTCAACCAGATTTCTTCTAACGTTCATGTTAGGGTTTATTTAGAACTAGGTTCTACTTTCTATAGAGCGTAAGTATCCATATTTAATTACCTTTCTTACAGTAGTTGGAGAGCACTCGATTAAGGTTTGAAATAAGCATTAATCTCTTCTATAAATCGCTTAGTGGTGTGGTGTGGTGTGGATGACTAAAAAAGGAGGTTAGTCGCATTACTTTGACTTCTTTTAGTTGGCTTTTCTTGAAAAGCACAACTCTTCCTCGAGTTAATGATGCAACTATGTGACATGTCTCCCTTTGGGGTTGAAAATTATCTTCATCAAAATTTTCACATATACTTATGACTCGACGCAAATCAAAAATTTCACATATACTTATGACTCAATGCATTTCTTTTGAAATCTTCTTTTTAGGATTTTTCGTGTCAAGTAAATTGACCATATATGCTTCCAATTTAACTGCCTTTGGGAGGTTGTTCATTCTCCCCCAAAGAGTCAATCATTTTTGGTATTTTAAACTTTGATTTTTGGGGCTTCTTCTTCCTTGATTTGTGAGGTTTTGACAAAAAAGATTGATTGATTTTTGCTTGATTCTTTGAATTATATAAAAATTACCTGTTGGGCAAGAGTATTCTTGGGTCAATTTCGAGCTCCACAGAATTCTTCCAATGAATATTTCTATAACTAAAAGGATGTTGATCATTTGTTTAGTTTTTTTTTTTTGAAATGATGGTCTCTTAATCAATTTTTTTTCTATTTATGGAGCCTTGGCTTTATGATGATTTGCTTGTCATTCATGATTTTGTACTGAATTTGAGATGGTGACTTTTCCTACTTGTTTAGAGCTTGCCTTCGGCTCAAACCTAGTTGCCTCTTATGTCTTGGCTTGGATATAGTGTATAACATTCACTTTTCTTTTTAGGATGTACCAAAACACTATAAGATAGAGTGAGCTCACCATTTTGATAGCTCTTCCGTACCAAATCCTTGAAGACAAAAGTGCTATTGGGTGGTGATAAGATGATGGTGTGGACCATAATTGGGATCACAACTTTATCTATTTGATTAGGTCTCATAACCGGTAATTGTAATTTCAGCTTTAGAGCATGCTTAAAATTTCAACGGTACATTTTCTTTTGAAAGGTCGGTTGTTCATTTCTCTTAGTGGGTAGGACATTTTTTCTTATCTTTTGCTGGCTTTGTTGTTTGTTGTGAGGTTATTGTACCTATATTTCCCTTTATATCAATTGTGAGTATGAATGTTGTATTCACATCATCTTTCTTTGAATCATATCTTTGATTTTGCTTTCCTTTTTTGGAGGAATTTTTATTTTAGCCATCATTAAAGCCTTTTTGTTTGTGCAACCTCGAACTTCTTACGTCAATAGCTCTTGGAATGTATTAATCGTAGCCATTGTTAAATATGGAGCTATTTGATCATAGATGTTTCCCATTAATATTTATATTACATATTTTTACGTGAGCTGACTACATTTCATGCTTAAATTTCTCCATCTCGCAACATATTTTGTGACACTCATCTTTTTTTTTTCTCTTTTTTAAGTCAAGGTTTGCAACCATCACTTTCTTAGTTGCACCAACAAATCTCTTGACAATAAAATATTTTTAATTTAGCAAAGGTTTTTTCTTGAGTCGTTAAGTAACTCAACATATCATTCAAATATTGTGTTGGTGAGATTGTTAATGAATTATTTTAGCAGTAAGGCATCATTTTCTCTAGTATTTCTGCAATTAGCTTTGAATTGAGCTAGATGCAATCGTTGATTTTCCATGCCAAAGAAAGCGTTGAATTTGGTACCACATATCCTTTAGGATATTGCACTTGATCATATTCAACCAAATTTGATCGACATTTTTCAACTAGTTGTTCAGCAATCTCTGAGACAATAACTACTCTGACTTTTTGGCTGATAAGATTTTTCACTTAGGATTTAATAATAATACTAACTTTTGGTGAGTACTTTGTGTAACTTTTCTAGAGGCTCTCATTTTGCATCGACATTGTTGGCAAGTTAGGTGGACAACCTATTTTTTGTACAACTTCTTGAATCAAGTCCCTCAAGTTGAGTTTTGCAAGGCTTCTTTCTCTTGGTTTAATCTTTCAATTCTGTAGCCTTTTGTTGGTTTCTCTGGGGAGGAAAAATATAATAGTATGTGGTGGAAAAGATACAAGAAAGACCAACCCAAGCCCTAGGACCCATGATGGCTTCTTATCACTCGTAAGATTGGAATCTTAAGGCAGGGAATGGATGGTCGAACAAAATATACATTAATTTAACACATTTAAAATATCCTAAAAATACATACTTCCAAATATATAAAGAGCCACTCGAAAAGTCATAATCGGTTTAAAACTACATATATTCTAGTTTGAAATTACATGAAATATATGACTGTTTAGTTACTTATATCCATAAGTTACCTTGTGTCTTTGAACGAAATCTTCCCTTCTATTATCCATTTAATTAGGAGGGTTGCCTAAAAAATTTGTAATAACTAACAAATGAGTTAACAATTCAGTGGATAATTTTGTTTTTATATTATAGTAAATCAAGACAATAAAAATAATATGCATGAACACTTTAAATAATATTATGACATGCAAGTAAAGTGTAGTTTAATAGTTTGACATAAAAGAAATAAAGTGAAATAAACACTATTTAATTGATACAGTAATTTTATTATTTCATGTTTTCAACTGTCATAGGAGTCACCATCTAAAATAATATTTTTCAAATCCATCCAATGGATAGGTAATCATTTTCATTTTTATTTTCATTTATGTGCATGATACAATAGTATTCACAACTAATACTATAAGTGAGTGAACATCATTCTCAAAATACCCATTTATTACATAATTATTACTTCATTTTTATATTATATTTCATCAGCTTATATATTATTTGTTTCATGTATTTATGAGACTGTTCATGTTGTTTTCAAAGCATTGAATCATATATTTGTACAAGAACATGTATAACAACAAAATGTTTCACTTTGAAGCTATCTATTCAATATGAGAGAATTAAATAAATGCATTAGGACATTATAGTAAATAAGCTTTTTATATCATATCAATTCATTATTAAATGCAGATTTAGAGAAAGAGTTAAATTTATTATAATGAAGGAACATAATTATCCATTTTAACGCTGAAGCTTCTTGATTTTTTTTCCCAAACTTGCCTTTTTTAATTGAAGTATCTATAAATAAAATTATTAATTTGATCAATATTCAAAAGAGTCCTTACATTTATAGTATTAAAATATATCTTTTATGTAATATATTTTTATACCTTTCAATTAGTTTAATTGGATTTTATTATTTGTCCTCAAACTAATTTATATAAGTATTGATCTTCATATTTACTTTGTTTAAAATTTAATTTATATAACATATACAACACCGCTTATTTATTCTAATTAACGCTTACTTTTTCTAAATAAATTTGGTTTAAGGGTTTTTATAATTTTTTTACTTTTAACATCTATTTCATCCTAACATGTTAATATTATATTCATATTTACATTTCTATGCTTGATTCTCTTTATCTTCTAAATCCACTTAATATAAATATAATACATATAGTCCAATATTATTTTCATAGAAATCTTTAACCTCAAGTTTTCATATTTGTAAAATGAAGGCTTTGGCCGTCACATATTAATTAAATTTTATTAAATCTTTCTTTTCTTCAAAACTTATTATTCTTACTAATCTTATATTACAGCATAGCTATTTAAAAATTGCTTATTATAATAGACTTAGTGTTTTGTAAATTTTTATAATTTAAATCTTATATAGATGTATTTCATTGAATTAGAGACAAATTTGTATTGAAGATCTTACCAATAATTATGCATAAGTAAATTTTCTGGTTGATTTGTTTTTTTCTTGTAACACTCTTAATCAAATCAAACTTCTTTCAACACAAAACTATAGATTTAAAATTGATATAGTAATATTCACTAAAAAGGAAATAGAAATGATTAAGTTCTTTATTGATTTTTATAATACCTTAATCAAATAAATATAATCATTACTACATGATATATATACATTGAAATCTAAATTTTTAGACTTCAAAAAATGAAATAAAATTTAGAAAACCTAAATTTCTTTGGATACCTCTTTTCTCCTTAGTCTTTGAGTTTGGCGTGCCCTATGCTCAAGCTCAGTCATCCCTCCTGCTTTTAGAGGTCAATATCTCCTATTTTTCTCCCTCTTGGCCAAGTCTATTACTTACAAGATCATTGATCGCTTGTCTCGACCACGATGGGCACAAGCGAGGACCGTTTAGTTAGGGCATTGACATAAGCTCCATTCTCTTTCTTGCTCGTCAAAATGGCTGCACACTCTTCGTTCTTTGCTTGTCACACTTGTATGGTCTCACCTCTCACTCTTTCTCTCTCTCTCTCACTCTCACTCTCACTCTTTCTCTTTCTTGTTTAGTTGAATCCCTTTTCCCGTGCCTATTTCCCTTAGTTAGAATTGACGATATCGATTCTATGTGAATCAATCATTAATTTGGTATATTCCCCTCTCCCCACCCCCACCCCCCCACCCCCCTCAATTTTTTTTTGACTAGTTATCACACTTCCTAACACCTCCTCACCATAACACCTAAAGAATCCACTAGAATTAGGGCCCTATAAAAACTTTTATGATAATCTGAACTAAAACTCAAACAAAGACCCCCTCTCCATCTCTAATGGGTGGTATTTATAAAAAATTTTTTGAGGAAGGAAACCTCCCACCTAAATTTATCAATATACTCTTAAAGGAACTTGTAAGAGCTAAACCTGAAAACTAAGAACTAAAATAAACATAACTAATGACACACCATTTCACATCTCATAACAATTGTGTTGAGATGTGTCTTGAGACACACACCTCATCGAAACCACATTAAAACCTAAGATGTGAGGCTCACACCTTACAATAATTTCTTTTAGATGTGCATTGAGGCGCGCGCCTCATCAAACCCACATTGAGGCATGCACCTCAAGATGATTTGTGGCCAAATTATGCTTAGGTGTGCTTCGAATTATACAATTTTAAGCAGTGTTCTATGATGATCACATTCATTAATATTATAAGAATTGCCTTTTACTCTCACATGCTACTATTTATATTGTTTCTCCCTCTCTCATATTCTTGTATATAAAATATATATCCATTAACAGAGCAATCATTATAACCATGTCCTTATTGAAATTTACCAATAACAAGCTTGATAATCATTCGATTCACATATGGATTTATAGCAAATGCTTGCGATGAAAATATATATAAATATTGAAAGTTAAATCATTTACCATAACTAAATAAATAAATTAACAAAAATATTGAATTATAAATGTTAGATAGATGTGCCATAAGCATGATAGGATATGTTGTGCTCCTATCTTTTTCATAGTTTTTATTGCTCGTATGTCAACAATGAGAACTTGTTAGATTTTCATTGGAATAAGGATTTCAAAGGGGCGCAAAATTATTTTCATGTTTTGATTTTGTATGATTGAGATTTGAATTGATGTTAGATCTCGCCTTACAATTTTTTTATTTCAATTCATGGGCAACTTAACTTTGTTAATGCCTATGAACCATGTATAGAATCGATGTGAGTTTTGTTATGAGTTGGCATACATGTGTTTTTGTTGAAGCCATAAAAAGTTATATTATATGCTTCATAAGAAATCAAAGTAAATTAAAATTTTGCAGGATAATAATAAGATTTCAACTGAAGTTGTAGAAGATGAAAATTTGATAGATTAGAAGTTGAGAGTTTCCAAGTATTTAATTGATGACTTCTTTGAAAAAGTTGCTTCCCTTTTGTGATAGTTGCTTGGGGAGAAAACATTTTATGGGAATGAATTCTTGAAAATTTTGACACTTATATTTTTATTTCTTTTTCTTTTAATTTTGTACATGTTAAGTAATGACTTGAAAAAAAAATGGAATACAAGAATGAATTTTTGAAAATTCTTGGTTTTTGTTGATTCCACTTGAATTTAGAATATCTTTTAGAACTTGAATATGCTTAATAATGTAAATCTCTTCTCTAATCTAAATACTCTTGTTGATCAAATAAGCCAAGTAATAACATTTAATATAATGATTTGAATAATAACATTGTCCACATATTTGAACATAATCTTTAAGTCTTATTGAACTTTTTATCCTTTATATATCTTTATTAGAGAAGTCATTACTTGGTGCTTGTCTTTCGTTGGAGTTTTGTCTTAACACATGTAACCTCCAAAATGTATTGTTTGAATTGATTGCTCTTTCTCAATGTGGATCTTTTTGCAAAGGGTGTAGTTTGAGTTCTTTGGTTGGACTTTTGATTCGTAAATACTTACTATTTTGTGAGATGCTTGATCCGAAATCTAGGGAATTTGATTTTAGAAAATCATGATGGATTGTTGAATAGATGAGTTCGAGTAGTGATCATAATGGATAATCATTTTTGAGTGAATTATTGGTAACTTCAAGCAATTGATACTACTATTAAGTTCACTATAATTATCTCTTTTTTCCTTGAATGAAACTCATACTTAGAATTATATGTTAAGGTGGATTAGTTAAGTGTAGACTACCCATTTAGTTAGGAGATGTAGCTCTCTTATAGAGAGTATTCTTTTAATTTATGAACTTGATTCTAGTTAAAGTCCACTATAATCCCTTAAGATAATTTCTCTTTTATTTAACGAAGTTAGAATATATTTTGAAAGCACATATTTTTGATTTTGATCTAAATTGTCAATACATTGAGTTTTTTATTTTAGAAGTTTTGTGAGTTTTAAGTAGAATAATCTAATGTTAATTGAACTTTCTGAGTTACGATTGGATGAGCTCTCTATGTTATTTGTGAGATGAATTCACTAAGTTATTTTATTAATTGCAATATCAAATTCAAGAGTTTATGCAATTGTTGAGATTTTTTCTTCTATAAATAATAAAAAATAAAGAACTCAAATGTTGAAGAAAATTTTTTTCATTCTTGATTAGAATTTATGTTGTACAAAAATTCTCATAAAGACACTTACCTTTAAGGATAGATTTTTAAGTTATCCCCACTTCAAGGGATGCTTAACTTTCAAGGATGGATTTTTAAATCATTTCCACTCCATCTTCCTTTTATGTATTTTTTAGTATAAATTTGTAGTCTATAGGTGTCATGACCCACTTGATGACATATGTATCATTTTATGTAGTTTGAGTTTGTTGAGAATTGATTATCACGCTGTTGCATCTACTTTTTGAAGGATGAGATTCAAAAGCCAAAATCTCTTTTATCAAATTTTGCTGCCATGATACATTGTAACTCTCCTTTTAACTTCTTATTGGAGGGAGGTTTGTATTTTTATCTTTTTTAGTAAATCAAAATAAGTTTGAAGGTTTTCATTCAAATTTCTTTAGTTACCAAATTCTCATACAAAATTTGATGTTATAATGACTCTTTGGCTGTGAAGGTTGTACTCGACTTGTAATATGACTTATGTTCTATGAGACAAATCAAATGGTTTTTGATCAATTGTTGAAGATTGCAGGGTAATATTTTGACTTATTTGCCTTTGACACTTTCGATTATTTCACGGAGAGATTGAGAATCAACTTATCTATGATTTTAATTTGTCCACTCATCTTTGAATTATGAATCAAGGCAAAATCTGGATGAATGCCCTTAGCAACACAATTTGTTAGTTATCTTATCAGAAGATCATGAACTATTACCAGTTACAATCAGCATTGATAAGACATTGAAAAATGATATTAGTCCATATGAAGCTACAAATAGCTATTGCAGTAACTTTGATTAAAGTTTTTGCTTCAATCCATTTTGTAAAATAATCAATATTTACCACTAATAAAATTTTTTGATCACTTGACCAAAATTTTGAGTAGATCCATTTTCCTAATAACAAATGGCCACATGTTTGATATCAGCTGCAATTTATGAGAAGTTTGAGTTACTTAGGCACAAACTTTGACATTGAATACATCATATTGAAATTATCAATTTGCATCTTTCCTTGAAATAGGTCAAAAATAACTTAAAGTAATATTCTATTGGCAAGTGGTCTTCCTTTACATGACTTTCACATTCATCAAATTGAACATCCTTTGAGATGTTTATAAACTCAAATTCTTGCACACATTCTTGCGCACATTAGATATTGAAGTGGCAAAATTACTAAATTATTCTCCAATAAGAAGCAGGTTCTAAGTGGCCTATATCTTAATCCTTTGTTGGTATTTGACTATAGAATAAGTATTGCGTGAGGATAAGTAATTGGTCCACCTTGCTAAAGGTTAATTCAACTTGCAAAACTTTTACTTGTTCAATGCTTGGATAGATGGTTTCTAGTGCTACTGGCTGTTTTGGTTACCACATTTAAATAACAAGCTGACAAGTTGATTTTTCTGTGGGAATTTATGCAATATTAAAGTACTAGAATTTGGTAATTTTTATTTTACTATGAAAATATATCTTTGTATTGCTTTCCTTCTTGCTTCTTCATTTCTGTTATCTTGATTCACAAAAAGTTTGATGTTGAAAAAGATGACAAAGTCCTTTGCTTCTTGGAAGCAATTTTGAGTCCTTTGCTTCATGGAAGCAATTTTGATTGCCTGAGAAAGTTGACAGGACTTTTAAATACTTTCCTAATTACAATTCCATTCTTTGATTGCCAAAGGTGCATCAACAGAGTTTTCAGAGAAAGTCATCTTTTGTTGTTATTCTTTTTTTGCATTAGGAAATATGATGTTGCGAATGCCTACTCTTTCATTGTGATTCTTATTATATAATAAAATTGGAATTCACTATGCTTTACCAACTACATGAGAAGTCGGCCAACATGATTCAACTTAGATAAAACAGTCTTGTAGGGATCATCAATACAACAACAATAACAACAACAACAACAAGCCTTTATCCCACAATGCGAGGTCGTCAAAATAATCTTTTGTCTCCATTGTATCCTTTTAATTATCATATTCTCATTTAAGGTCATTTTTATACTTTCAAATAAAATAAAGTCTTTTTAGGTCTACCTCCATCTTTCTTAAAAAGGCTAAATCTAATAAATCTACTCTCCTAACTAAGCCGCTGGACGACTGACGTTTTATATGACCAAACCTCTAAGATGACTCTATCTAATCTTATTTGCCATTGGAGCAACTCCAACCTTGTCACTCATATATTCATTCCAAAATTTGTCTCTAAGTGTAAACCTACTCATCCATTTGAGCTTCCTCATCTCTGTAACACTTAATTTTATGCTTTTCTTTTATTGACTAACATTATATATCATAAAGCATTGCCAGTTTCACCCCCATTTTATAAAATTTTCCCTTATGTTTAAGCGGTTATCTTCTATCACACAATAGGCATGATGCATTCCTCCAATTCAATTATCCAACTTGAATGCTATTAATAATATCCCCATCTATTTCACCATTACTTTGAACAATAGATCCGAGATATCTAAAATGGTCACTTTTTTAAATGATTTGATTACCTATTGTCACAAGTCCTCCGTAGATCTTCTACAATTAAAATTACACTTCATGCATTCCGTTTTAGTTCTACTCAAACCAAAGCCTTTGGATTTTAAGGTTGACCTTCATAATTCAAGTTTTTCTTGAATTTTTTCTCTAGTCTTATTAACAAGAAGAATATCATCAGCAAAAGCACACACCATTCTACATCCTCAAATTAAGTGTGCTTAAAAGTAGAGGAAGTAGCTAGGAAGTGGTGACCGACACTCAAGTCGACTCCATGATTTGGTATCTCAACTTATCACCTCAGAAGATCTTACTTATGTAGTACATTAGTTATTGTTTTCTTTCATTTTCTCTTATTTACTTAGAGCTAATGACTTCTTTGTATACTCTTAGGTACAATAATAAGTAGTACCCATGTTATGGACTTTGAAGAAGAGGTGGCTAATAAAGAATTATTTTTAGTTTAGCAGATGTTCGATCACCTTCAGTAGCCATGTACTAATAAGAATTTTGAAGGAAGTTGAGCATTTATCTTTTGACTTTGAGTTACATTGCTAGGGTTTGCAATTCACCCTACTTGTTGTAGTAGTTTTTCAGCCATTTTAGAAGTCATATATCCATAATTATTTTGAATTTATCTGGGTTCATTTTATTGCTCCTTTGATAAGAAACTGATTTTTTTTTAAGAATTAGCTCTTACAGATTAAAATTGATTTTTTTTTTTGTTTTAAGTTGAAATGTTTCTTGCAATTCTGAGATGTGGATTTTTTTACTTTTAATGAACAGGTTGTCTCCCTAAACTTTACATATTTACAATCATTATGAGCTTTAAATGCACAATACATCATTCATTGTTAAACTGCCCCAAGTATTTTTTTTAGTCTAAATGATATGATGTTATTACAGTACAACTCTTTGTTAATGATGAAATTGTCTCCTTGTAATTGGCGGGATGCATTTTATTTGTTGATATTTTAAAGAAGGCCTCAAGAAAACTAACTACGAGGTGCTTGATTGTCGAATTAATTAGTGCACTTATTCATGGTGGATGATAATTGCATTTGGGGAATCCAAGTTTATGTTAGTGAAATTCACACACATTCTCCACTTCTGATTAGACTTTTAGCTGCATATTATATTAGAAATTCAATTTAAGTCTTGCAGATGATATTGGCCTTTAACAATTGCTCGACCTAAAGTTGCAACACCTTTGCGAATTCTTAGCTTTAATGGCTTTGCTGACTTATTAACATTGAGTCTATGATGCAACATTAATGTCTTGACCCTAGGCTTTTTTTGCAACAGATCTAGGAAAAAATTTAGTATTTGATTGAAAAACATTGAGGAGTTCTTTATACTTTGGATTGACGGATGCATTAATTCAAAGTGTGCGAGTTTAGTTATATTTGGACACAGTGACTCCCTTGATTGTCTCGAGGCCTTGACTCCAATTCCGCTCTGAACATTGAGTTGTAATAATATTCTTTTGCACATTTTCTACTTCTAATAAGTAATTCTCTTGAGATCACAACAAATTTTGTAGATAATTTTGATGTTCCCTTTTGCATGGAATTTAATAATGGTTTGGTAAGTTGAAACTATTGCCTTTAAAGTGTTGAGGAATGAATGACCAAATATGATGTTATAGGTGTTGTTGACGTTAATTGTTATGCAGCCAGCTATCATAATCGGGGGTTCTATTTTTATTTAATATGACGTAGTCACTATCATAGTCTTTGGGGTTCTTTTTATATTTAATTTTATTATTGGGACCAAGGTTTCCCTTTTATTGGTGATAGTTTTGTGATTAGAGTTGTAAGCTTTATTGTGGGCTAGCCTCTTGCACCTTCATCTCCATAGGATATACGTGGAATCTATTTCTACCAACAACAACAACAACAAGCCTTAATCCCACTAGGTGGCTACATGAATCCTTCGCCTATCAGGTCCTATTATGTGTCAAATCTCATTTAATTCAAGATACTAAGATCATTTTTATACATCTTTACCAAGTCTTTTAGGTCTACCTCCACCTTTGTTAACATAAGACAAATCTAATGCATCATCTCCTAATCGATCATCTGACGGCCGACGCTTTATGTGGCCAAACCATCTAAGGCGACTCTCCTAATCTTATCTACCACTGAGACTAACTTTTTCCAACATACTCATTTTGCATTCTATCTCTAAGGGTAAAGCCACTCATCCACCTGAGCATCCTCATCTCAGAATCACTTAACTTAGTCTTATGCTTTTTTATTGGCCAACATTCTCGCACTATAAGTCATTGCAGTCTTACCATCTTATCATCTTATAAAATTTTCTGCTTTAAGTAACTTTTCTATCACATAATAAAGCCGATGCATTCCTCCACTTCAACCATCCAACTTGAATTCTACTAATAACATCTCCATCTATTTCACCATCATTTTGAACAATAGAGCCTAAATATTCAATCGCCACTCTTATTAATGACTTGATCACCTAAAGTCACAACACTACCACTAAAACTTCTACAACTAAAATTACACTCCATATATTCGCTTTAGATCTACTTAAACTAAAACCTTTAGACTCTAAAGTTGACCTCCATAATTCAAGTTTCTTGGACTCCTCTCTAGTCTTATCAACAAGAAGAATGTCATCGAAAAAAAGCATACACCAAGGTACATCTTGTAAATGCCTCGTAAGAACATCCATAACTAAAGTAAAAAAGATAAGGGCTTAATGTTGATCCTTGATGTAATCCAACCAAATAGGGAAATATTTTGTCAATCCTCCTTGTGTTTGGACACAAGTAATGCTCTAGTATACATATCCTTAATGACTTGAATATAACCAATATTAACTCCTTTCTCGCTCTAACTCTAAAGAACATCTCGAGACTTTATCATAAGCTTTCTCTAAATCAATAAATATCATATGTAGATCCTTCTTATTTTCTCTATGCTTCTCCATCAAACCTCTTAATAAATGTATAGCATCCATAGTATCTACCCGCATGAAACCAAACCGACAGGAGAAACTTCGTATCACATCGTAACCTATGCTCATTTCCTCTCATAATTTTAATGTATGTCACATTAACTTAATTCTCTATAATTTGCACACTTGTTTCATCACCTTTATTCTTAAATATAGAACCAACAAACTCTTTCTTCACTCATCTGATCTTTTAGTCCTTTAAAATAACATTAAAAAGATTTGTAAGCCAAGAAATTTTTGATCTCCTAAACATTTCCACACTTATTGGAATATTATCTATTCCTACCGCTTCCACATTTCATTTTCTTTAAAGCTTCACTAACTTCGATTTACTAATCTAATGATAAAATTAAATTCTCTATTTTTGTTTTGGTATTAAGGTTGCTAAAAATTAATCAGATTTTCGATCCTTCATCAAAAGTTTATTAAAATACCTCATCCACCTATTTTCAATATCTTTTCTAAGAAAAGACTTTATTATTTTCATACTTAATACCCCTCACTGAACTATATCTTTACTTCTCCTATCTCTTTTTGTTAACTTATACATACATCTTTTACCTTCTTTTCAGATCTAATCTATCAGATAAATCACTAAAAGTTTAAATTTTCAGATCATATATCGCTTAATCTCTATGCGCTATTTTATATATTTCCCAATTCTGAAGTTTTATATCTAAACCAAGTTTTATAACAACGCTTTATTTCTTATCTTTTCGACACTCGACTCCACCAACTATTCTTATTAAAAGAAGTTTTCCTTTGATTCTCAAGCACATCTTTAAGAACTAATTAATTGATAGTTTTTTCCACATAACGTTAATTTTCCTTATGAACATCCCAAACTCTAATTTCTTATAGCTTCTTAAAAATATTTTTATTTGTGTTTCTTTAAGTGTCCCATCTAATCTTGGACAATTATTTAGTTTATTTTTCTCTTACAACCTTTCATCTTAAAATCTAAAATTAAAGTCGATGTGACTTAAAATTTCACTTGAATGACCTTACAATCTTTACAATCTAAACGATCTATTTTTCTTATCAAAAAATAATCAATCTGTTTTTATTAGATCCATTTTATAAGTAATAATACGTTCATCTCTTTTCTTAAATAAAGATAAGAACTACAAAATCATCAAGAAAATCTAATATACCCTATCTTCTTCATTACTACTCCAAATTCATAACCACCACGAATACTTTTAAAATCTTCTACCACTCTACCAACACGCCCATTTAAATCTCTCCAATAAATACTTTTTCTTCAAGATGTATCTTTTGATTAATCCTCTAATTCATTCCAAAATTTTTCTTTGAAATTTTACCTCCAAACCTACTGAGAGCATGACACTTATAACATTGATAATCTTAAGATCAACAATAATCTTTATAGCTATAATTCTATCTCCACATCTATTAATACTTATAACATTATCCTTCAAACTTTTATCTATAATTACACCTACACCATTTCTAGCTCGATTTTATTGAATAATACCAAAGTTTAAAACCTAAACTATCAATCTCCTCGCCTTCTCACCAACCCATTTAGTTGAACACATAAAATATTTATCTTCTCATGAACCATAATATCTATTAATTCCATTAATTTACTTGTAAGAGTACTTATATTCCAAGTTCCTGACCTAATTCTAATTCCTGGACTAACTTCTTTGCCCGCATCCGCCCATAATGGGAACCCTTGCTTATTTAACAGCACGGCCATGCATGCTCTAGGAAGAATCTATTTCTACCGAAAAACTAATTTTGTAGTGGAGGAGAAATGTGATTGTGAGGGGGGATTTCCTTATTTGGAGGGGTGGAGAAGAAATGTGTTTGCAGTGGAGTTCTGAACATTGTCACAGTTGTTGTCAGAGCTCTGGGAAACATCTCTGGGTTGACTGTTTAAGGATTGCTGTAATTCCAATGTCAAGGAGGTTTCTGGTACCAGCAAGGCGGGAAAAGTGTTCTTGTCGTTGGCTTTTAGCACCTGCAGTAGTCCTCCACCGTAGATGGTGACTATCATCATCCCTGATTTATTGCTATTTTCTGACCATTGTAAGGGACAAAATAATGGTCTGAAAAAATAAAAATAAAAACGAGGAAAGGCATTTCATAAAAGGTTGTGATGTTACGGTAGAGTTGGGTAAAGATATTAGCAATTTTATCAATTTCCTATACTTACAGAGCAATACCGCCCTTTACAGTAAGGTTTTAGGTGAAGCTATAATTTTTAGCGGCCTTATTTGGTTATCTTTTTTTTCATCTAAACTAAAGGCAACTTGCACAAGATTCTTTGTTTTCCTCTTTCTTTCTTCTTTTTTGAACAAATAATCTACTGGTTTATTTTTTCTTTTTGGACGGTTTCCTGGCTAACGGAGATTCCAGCAAAGCTAGATGTTTTGGCAAAGTCATTGGACAACCAGCATATATTTCATTCGAGGATTTGTGATATCAAGGAGTGTTTTAAAGAAGATGGAAACATGTGGGATAGAAGTAGTTGCCATGAGTTTATTATGACTGAACCTCTTTGGGAAGAATAAAGGCTTTTGCTTAAAGCCAATTCAATGATTCTTTCGTGAGGTTCTTGATGTCATTTAATTTTGTCTAGTTCTTTTGTAGTATATATTATAGTATCTCTCTTTGACTGGTAGTTTCTTAGGTTTTGGTTACTTTTAATCTTGCAAAGTTTAAATTGTTTAAGTTTTTAAACATTATTAAGGTGTCAAGCATCAAATCTCTAGGTTAGGATGCTTTTTAGAAGAAATCACCAAATTTTTGCCTTAGAAGTCACCATGTGAGACTTGCAAAACAGAAATTCAACTATTATAACAACATCTTGCAGTATTTGAATGATGGAAATGTGAGACGCATTCAACCAATCCGTATAACAATCAATAAGAACACAAAATGGAAAACTCTTTCCAGCTAGTATTTTAAGAAATATCAGAAGAGGACTAACCTTGCCAAAGGTTTCTAAGAAGGGAAACAAGAAGGCAGTATCAAAATTTTTGTGTGAAGATGAATATTTCAGATTTTGAAGGCAGTTTGAATTCGGAATTTTATAAATTGGTTGCGTATAGTGGGTGTGCTTTGATTATAAAGATGTACCCATGAATTGACGTGTAAAGTTTGTAGTTAGTTGAAAAAGTGTGAGTTCATTTGGTTGGAAAACTTTGAAAGAAATTGATATAGGGAGAGAAAAAATTAAATTTTTACATAAAATGATGGAGTTGCAAAAAAGGTACTTGACTTCTCATTTTTACAATATGCTTTATTAAGCTTCTCAAATTTTGAGTATAATTTAAACAACTTCTGTTGAAATGCGATGTTTTTGAGCCTAGGGAGCACACCATAATGAATATATTGATAGTTTACGCCTTGCAATTATTATTGGGCACATATTGGATGTTTTTTGGTGTTAACCAAATTATTCCTAAGGGTTGAGACAACAATCATTCACCAAAATTTTCCCATCATGACCAGGAGAAAATTCCAGTAAATTCAGAAATGAAACTCGTGAAGGAACACAATGATTCCCACAAAAAAAATTCATTTTAATTGTTCCCATGTTGTTGCTAATTGCAACAATTAGCAAGTGTATCCATCAATAAGAATTAACTCAAAATAGTTTTAGTTTGTAGGATTTGATCACATTGCTTCTAATTGTCCTAATCAGGAAGTTTTGTTCGCTGTTGAGAAGGCATACAACAACAACAAGCTTTTATCCCATTATGTGTGAATTTTCTCCATTATGTATTATGTGTCTAATTCTCGATTTAATTCAAGTATACTAAGATCATTTTTATACATCAAAAGTCTTTTAGGTCTACCTTTACGCTTTCTTAAGATAAGGAAAATCTAATGCATCTACTCTTCAATCAGTCATGGACCAACGCACGTGACCAAACCATCGCGACTTTCATCTAGATTATCGGAGCTACTGCCAACATTTTCCCAAACATACTCATTTTAGCATTTTATCTCTAAGAGAGTACCATCCACTGAAACCTCATCTCAACTTGTCTTATGCTTCTTTTATTAACCAACATTTTGTATCATAAATCATTACATCTTACCAACATCTTATTTCTCTTAAGTTTATACTTTTCTATCACACAACATATGCATTCCTCCATTTCAACCATCCAACTTGCATTCTATTAATATCTCCATCTATTTCACCATCATTTTGAACAATAGAGCTTGATATACGCTTTTTAATGACTTGTTCACTAATGACTCACACTAATTTTACACTATTACTACAATTACATATATTAGCTTTTAAACTTAAAAAACCTAGACTTTAAGATTGACCTCCATAATTCAAGTTTCTCTTGGACTCCTCTCTAGTCTTATCAACAAGAATGTCATCAACAAAATCATACAAGGTACATCTTCTGTAAATGCAGAACATCCATAACTAAAGCAAAAGATGGGTTAAAGTTGATCCTTGAAGTAATCCAAATAGAAAATATTTTGTGTCAATCCTGTGTTTGGACACAGTACTCTAGTATATATCCTTAATGACTTGAATAAATATTAACTTTTTTTTCTAGAACTCTCCAAAGAACATCTCTTGATCATAGCTTTCTAAATCAACTAATATATATGTGGATCCTCTTTCTATACTTCTCCATCAAACCTCTTAACAAATTTATAAGATCTACATAGATCTACTGGCATGAAACCAAATGATTGAGAAACTTTTGTATCACATCGTAACCTATGCTCAATTACTCTCTCCCATAATTTTAATGTATGACACATTAACGTAATTCCTCTATAATTTGCATACTCTTGTGAGTCAGTTTTATTCTTAAATATAGGAGCGAACAAACTCTTTCTCCACTCATCTGACATCTTTTTAGTTTTAAAATAATATTAAAAAGATTTGTAAGCCAAGAAATCCTTGATCTTCTAAACATTTTCACACTTCTATTGGAATATCATCAGGTCCTACTGTTTTTTCACATTTCATTTTCTTTAAAACTTCTTTAACTTCAAATTTACTAATACGACGATAAAAATAAAATTCTTTATTTTTATTTAGGGTAAGGTAAAATTAATCGTATTTTCAAATCAAATGTTTATCAAAATATCTCATCCACCTATTTTCAATATCCTTTCTAAGAAAAACACTTTTGATTTTCATTCGATACACCTCATAACTGGGATCTTTACTTCTACCTTTGATCTTTAACTTATACATATATATCTTTCATCTTCAGATCCAATTTATCAGTATAAATCACTAAAAGTTATATTTTCAGATCAGATATCGGAATATAGATTCTTCCGATAAATTAATGAAATTAATATATTATGGTTCATAGAGATAAATATTTTATGTGTAAAACTAAAAAGAGAAGCCGGAGATTGATATAGGTTTTAAACTGATTCAAAGTCGAACTAAATGCAGAAAAGATTATAGATAAAAAGAAGGATAACGTTATAAATATTAAGACGTGGAGATAATTATACTTTAAAGATTATCATTGATACTCAAGATTATCAATATTATAAGTCATACTCAAGTAGGTTTGGAGGCAGTTTCAAAGAAAAATTTTGGAATGAATTAGAGTGATTAATACAAAAGATACCTTTCAAGAAAAGATTTATCGGAGGAGATTTAAATGAACATGGTAGAAATTGATAGAAGATTTTAAAAGTATTCGTGGTGGTTATGGATTTGGGTAGTAATGAAGAAGGTAGGTATATTAGATTTTCTTTAGTTTATGATTTTGTAGTTCTTATCTTTATTTAAGAAAAGAGATGAAATATTATTATATAAAATGGATCTAGTAAAAGATTGATTATTTTACGATAAGAAAAATAGATCGTTTAGATTGTAAAGATTGTAAGGTCATTCAGTGAAATCTAAGTCTTCAACGTCGATTGTTAGTTTTAGATTTTAAGATGAAAAGGTTGTAAGAGAAAAAATAAAAAATTATTGTGTCAGAATTAGATGGAGACTTAAAGAACATGAAATAAAAATATTTTTAAGAATATTCTGAGAGATTAGAATTTGGGATGTTCGTGTAGCGTTATGTGGGAAAAAATATGAGTGAAATTAAGCAGTTCTTAAAGATGTCTTGGAGAATCAAGGAAAAACTACTTTTAATAAGAATAGTTGGTGGTGGAGTCGAGTGTCTGAAAAGATAAAAATAAGATGTTATAAAACTTGGTTTAGATTGGGAAAGATATAAAGTAAGCATGAGATTAAGAAAGCGATATATGATCTGAAATTTAGCTTTTAGTGATTTATCTGATAGATTAGATCTGAAGGTGAAAGATGTATGTATAAGTTAATGACAAAGAGATAGGAGAAGTAAAGACGTAGTTAGTGAGGTGTATTAAGGATGAAAATAATAAAATCTTTTTTAGAAAAGATATTGAAAATAGGTGGATGATGTATTTTGATAAACTTTGATGAAGGATCGAAAGAATCTGATTGATTTTAGCAATATAAGTGGAGAAAAGAGTTTGTTGGTTCATATTTAAGAATAAAGGTGATGCAAAGGTGTGCAAATTATAGAAGAATTAAGTTAATGTGCCATACATTAAAATTATGGGAGAGAGAGTAGTGAGCATAGGTTACGATGTGATACAAGTTTCTCTGTCAGTTTGGTTTCATCTTGAGTAAATCTACTATGGATCATACATTTGTTAAGGGGTTTGATGGAGAAGCATAGAGAAACTAAGGAGGATCTACATATGATATTTATTGATTTAGAAAGCTTATGATAAAGTTTCAAGAGATGTTCTTTGGAGAGTTCTAGAATAGAAATGAGTTAATATTGGTTATATTCAAGTCATTAAGGATATGTATACTAGAGGCATTGTGTCCAAACACAAGGAGGATTGACAAAATATTTTCTATTTGGTTGGATTACATCGAGGATTACTTTAAGCCCTTATCTTTTTACTTTAGTTATGGATGTTCTTACGAGGCATTTACAAGAAGATGTACCTTGGTGTATGCTTTTCTTTGATGACATTCTTCTTGTTGATAAGACTAGAGAGTCCAACGAAACTTGAATTATGGAGGTCAACTCAGAGTCTAAAGGTTTTAGTTTAAGTAGATATAAAATTGAATATATGGAGTGTAATTTTAGTTGTAGAAGTTAGTGATAGTGTTGTGACATTAGGTGAACAAGTCATTAATAAGAGTGGCGTTTGATATTTAGGTTCTATTGTTCAAAATGATGGTGAAATAGATGGAGATGTTATTAGTAGAATTCAAGTTGGATGGTTGAAGTGGAGGAATACATCGGCTATTATGTGATAGAAAAGTTCACTTAAACTTAAGGAAAAATTTTATAAGATGGTGGTAAGACCAATGACTTATGGTGCGAATGTTGGCCAATAAAGAGAAGCATAAGACTAAGTTAAGCGTTACTGAGATGAGGATGCTTAGGTGGATGAGTGGCTTTACTCTTAGAGATAGAATGCAAAATGAGTATATTCGGAAAAAAGTTGGAGTAGCTCCAGTGGTAGATAAGATTTGGGAGAGTCGTCTTAGATGGTTTGGCCACATAAAGCGTTGATCGTCCGATGACCTAATTAGGAGAGTAGATCAATTAGATTTATCTTATGTTAAGAAAGCTAGAGGTAGACCTAAAAAGACTTGGTTAAGATGTATAAAAAATGATCTTAGTATACTTGATTTAAATGAGAATTTGACACATAATAGGACACTGATAGACGAAGGATTCATGTAGTGACACCTAGTGGGATTAAGGCTTGTTGTTGTTGTTGTTGTTGTTGTATATTCTTTAATCTCCACAATTTATATCTTTCTCGATTCTTGAGTTTTGTTAAGTTTTATAATAATGTTCTTATTTTTATCTTTTCTGCATTCATTTTATTTTTATTTAAAGCTTTTCCTTTTGATTTTCTAGCATTTTTTTATTTGCTTAATTTCACTCTTTTTTACATAATATTAGCTGAACATCCCAAATTTTAAGTTCTTGTAGATTACTCTTTAAAATATATTTATTAGTGTTCTTTAAGTTCTAATCAAGATAATAATTTGATTTATTTTTCATCTTTCAATCTTTCATCTTAAAATTTAAAACTAACAATTGATGTTGAATTCACTGTTGAGAAGGCATCATAGACAAAAATGTAAAAGAAGAGGTGATAGAAATCAGGGGCAAGCTTTTGTTGTATGTTGATGAAATAGAATTACTACTTTCCTGATGAGTGATGAGTGCCTCTATTGACATGAATCAAAATGAGTTTGCCGCAACATACTTTAAATAAGGTGCATTGCTTTTTGTATGCTTGATTCATAAGAGTTTCCGTCCTTATACTGGACTTGTGTTACTAGTTTCAAAGAAAGATGATATGTGATCCATGTGTATTGATGATTGACTGACCTGTAAACATAATTATAATCAAATAGTGATTCTCCATTCTTCAATTAGATAATCTATTTGATTAACTACACAAAGCATCTTTTTGTTTTAAGATTGACTCAAATGGTTGGCACTAGATATACATGAAGTAAGGAGATGGATGGAAGATCAGATAAAGCTATGAACTACAATGTGTTTTTCTATCATTCTTCCAATATGACAACTGTGGAGGAATTGTATCTCTATCCCCATCATATCAAAAAAAGTCAAAAGCTATAGTTGTAGCTGCACAAAAGTCGGTTAGTTTGTTGTTGTCCTTGTGCGTGTAGGAGAATGTCACCTGATGGAAGTTATTCAAGAAGCTGATATCTGGACAGTCCACTAGCCTACTCTTCCATATGTCGCTATGCATGCTTGCTGAGATAATCCACTATGCTGCTGTTGTCTCCCTCAACCACAAGGTCTCTACATTCATACATCCATGGCTGAATGATTTCTCTAATGTGTAGCATGGCTTGGAGCTCACCAAATGTACTATCCCAGTGTAGGAGCTGGTATCCCATGGCTTTAACAAACTTTCCATTATCATCCTTGATCACAATTCCTATGCTAGCAATGCCAGAGGGTGATAAGGATCCATCCACATTTGCCTTTAGCCATTCAAGAGGGGGAGGACATCACATATTTGGTTTGAGCAGACTGTGGCACTGGGTGATGTTCCATTGCTCATGAAATGGAAAAGACAGGGTATGGGTGAAGGCTTCAAGTATGGTGGTAGCAATGATCTTTGGAGTATGATCAGCTATGTACCTTTGTATTTCTAGCTCTCCGGACATGATAAACAGTAGAGCAATAGGCTCGGGGGCCCAGACCATGTTGATTTTTTTAGCTTTAGCTAAAGCTTGGATCAAGGTTTCAAGATTGCTGAAGGTAGGAATGGAAAAGCCCCAGTCTGACAAAATTTGGATGAAGTTGGTAGTGAGGGAACAATGCACAGTCACATGTTCAATGTCTTCATCTCCATTGCATCCCCATGAACATCGACAGCTCTCTTTAAGGCCTCTAGCATAAAGCCAACAGTTGGTTGCAAAATAGCTTCTCCTTGGGTTGTAATTTGAGATTTCTAAGCCATTTCAATTGGTCCTTGCCATTAGGGAATTGTGCATTATAAGCCAATGCAATGATGGATCTCCCAATTGGAATTTTAAACAGTTCAGCCTGAGCATCAATATCTATACCTACAGCACAAATCTTTTTTACCATGTCTGCCCCAAAATGCTGCCCGAGCCAATCAATGCTCCACCTCTTGTCCCCAGACTTCAGGTCCGAGATATATAACTCGTCTAGGTTTCCATGTTAATGAAGGTCGGCCACTTGGCAATAGGAAAGTCAGAAATCTAGGAATGGTTGATGTGATCGATGTAACTACCATCCCCAACACACCAATTGATGATCTTAGACCATCCGTGATACTGCCCATGTAGCAGAGTTGCCTCTTTTCCTTTGTCATCCCCATATGTCTTTTTTCCTTATTTCTCATTCAAGCATCTATGCAAGAGTGAGTTGGGGCATTTCGAGAATTGCCATGATAGCCTAGCCCGTAACAAAGGATAAATAAATTGGGAGACAACGAGCATCCTTGCTAGAATCCGCATTTGGCATAAATCCAGTCAGTTCTCTATCCGTTGAGGAGAAGTGTAAACTTAGGTTGAGTGACACACGGGAGCACCCATTTGTTAAACCTGCTAGGCAGCTAAACTTCTCAAGAACCATCTCCAAGGTTTTCTAGTTCATGCGATCGTATGCTTGCTCCATATCAACTTTGATAGTCATGAACCCATTTTGAGATGTGAAATGCTGAAATTTATTCACAATTTTCTGGGCCAATAGACAATGGTGAGAGAGAGAACGTCGTGGGACAAAAGCTCCTTGTTCTTCAGCAATCATATTAGGAAGGGGATTTCTAAGCTGAGCAACTAATATTTTAATAACAACTTTATAAATGGTTTTACATAGGCTTATAGTCCTAAACTTTGAAGGACTATCTGTGCTCGAGGTTTTGGGAATAAGCACCACCATAGTTTCCTTCCAGGCTAGTGGCATGTAGCCCGTTTTGAAGAAATCCTGCTGCACAGCAGTTGAAACATCCAAATTAACTAGTTTCCAGAAATTCTTGTAAAAGGAGGCTGTGATTCCATCTATCCTTGGGGCATGGTTGGCACCCATGCCATTGACCTAATTCCAGATTTCCTGTTTGTTAATATCAGCCACTAAGAGTTCAGAAATTTCAGGTTGGATCCTGAAGGTTTCCTCAAAAGAAGACCAATTGTCCAAGCAGGTTTCTCGGCTATTCATTAGTATGTTCATGGTTAGTATATTTTTTGAAGACATCTTCTTTTATAGCTATATCTTAATGGGTTATCTGCATCACCTATTATAACTCTTTGAGGTATTATGTCATGCACATTGTGTACCAATTCAAACAAAAGTCGATTCTTGGCTAATGAATTTAATTTCCTTGGATATATCATTCATGTACTATGATCAATATGGATAAAGAGATCAAGGCTATAATGGATTGGTTTAGTTAAGATTTTATTGATGTTCAATGCTTTCGTGGTTGAATTCTAGTGGTTGGGAGGTTTCTGACAACATCATGTTGGCAAAAAAGGTTTTATGAGGATCAAGATGCATTTTGTTAAAGACACTTAAAGATAGTATTCATAGAATTTTTCATGCTAATGAGAATGTTTTTAATTAGAAAATGGGTGATCATTGCCATGATTAGAATCACGTTCTTGTAGAGATTGCCATTCGTTGGTTGGTGGTTATTGATGAAAGTAATCAACATTGCTTCCATATAAGGGGATCTTGAGGTTTAGGCAGCATGCACCCCTTCTGATCGAATTTGCTTGAGGCTCTCTTGCCTTGATGCTTTTGCTCTAACTTTCTTGAGAAGAGCTAGTATGACTATTCTGGTACATGCTCATTTAGCTTTTCTTTTATAGGCACCTTCTCGAGACATCATCTTGGATTAGGTAAGTAATTAAGCTAGATATATTTAATTGAATGCTTACATTTTCTCTATGTTTGGAGAAATTTTGTAGTTCATCCTTAAAAAAATATTTTATCAATTTCTTATGATTATTAATTTGTTTATCGATGTGATTGGATTTAATTATTTGCAACTGAAATGTAACTGAAAAAAGAGGGAAAAATAGAGGAGATACATACCTCTTAATTTTGATTCACGTCATGACCCATAATTGTCAACTCTAAGGCACGCAGGAAGAAGTGCGGCTTGTTCCTTTAAAAGAGGGCTCGCTTCATTTGGTGGGTTGTTGTACTCGAGAAGAGGGAGAGAGAGAGAGAGAGAGAGAGTGAGAGATTGCAAGAGTGGAGCTTAACCGAGAGCTTTGTCATGTGGAGGAAGCCTAACCAAACCCAGATATATCTGACCGCTTGACAAGCCCTAGCAAAGCACTTCTAGTCGCTTGCTCGACTCTTCATTCAGCTAAATCGAAGGAAGGGGGCAGCGGCTTGTCAATTGAGCCATAACTAAGGCTTTTTAAGGAAAAATTATAGGGGCATTTTGGAAAATTTTGAGGTCCCTAGGTAATAATTACTTCTAAATTTTTATTTTTTATTTTGTGAAAAGATTGTTTTTTAAGGTTTCAAAATTTGAAGACCTGTTTTCATCGATCTTGGGTCTAGCAAAAGATGATTGCTTCTCTTCATTGATCTTGGTTTGAAGTAAGAGAGAAAAGTGCACAATCACACTAAATTTCATGAAACATAGCACTGTTAAAATGTCATGTTGCCGAAATTTTGTTGAAATTACTAAACTCAAATTTTTTTATAAAAATGACAAATGGAAAAATCATTCAAAAAAAATCAAACTTAAAATTGAAAGCAAAAAATTGAATTATTATGTACAAATGGTTGTTAATCGGATTCCTTGGACATTACGACTAATAACCCTCTGATGTTAGTAGACTGAAATAATGACAGTCTTGGGATGACAAAATCATGTGATCTTGATCGAGTCTACCCTCCTTTTTTTAGAGTCGTCCAGACTATTTCACTAAGCACCACTTAATATCAGATATTAATACTTATTTTCAATCTTAATTGAGAGTGCTCTCTTACTATGGTAAGAGGGATAATTAATTATGGATGCTTGTATTTATAGTAAGTAGAATCAAGATCTAAATAAACCTTTATATAATGTTGGGGAAATTTGGTTGAATAAAAATCAATTTTCCTTATGAAGAACGAACTTCCTAACATCCTATGCTGGTGGAGATTTCCAACTTTTTTCTTAAGCGATCATCAATAGGCTTCTTAGTTCTATCATTTAGGCTAACCTACACTTTTTTGATCTCCTTTCATCATCGATTGAAGAATATTTATAATAAGCGAGGTAATTATTTTATAGATATAGGTTTTTTACTATATTGTGCAATATTTAGATTTTAAAATTTCTTTTATCTCTACTCATATTAGAGTTTCTCCGAAGTTTTTATTTTCTTGCTAACAAATCATTCTAATGCATTTTGTCCTATCTTATTATTTTTAATTTCACAATGCTAGTTCTTTGATAGTCAATCATATTTTATCAATTGAAAAAATCATTCAATTGTTTGAGCTAATTTTAAAATTTATTAGTCCTGTGCACACAATCAATTTTTCAGATTTTGACTTTGTATAGGGGTTTTGTTGTGCTGTAAAGAGACACATAATTACAAACACACAATAAGAAGTAAAGTGCTTTTAAAATATAAAAGTGCAAAGATAAATGAAATAAATTTTATTGATTTGAATGAAGCTTGATTAAAGGAACTTTCAAGTTGGGAGGGTTATAATGGATCAATTACATCCAAAATTCTTCTTTCTAATCACTTATGATTTTCTTTTTTACTTTTTTGTGTTAAAATGATTATGCGAAAGAAAAGAATGCTTATGCAATAGTGAAATGCAGTGTATGATTTTTTAAATGAGAAAATGATACTTAATAGGACACGTAGAAAAAGGATTCATATAGCCGACCCTTTTGAAGTGTATGATTTTTTTTTAGACTTTACATTTTTATCATTAATCTAATTTCATTAGTCAAATAAAAATGAGTAAAACTAATTAATCTTGAGTAACATTAAGAAAATATAACTTCAATTATTATATTATAAAAATATATTCATTATGTATATTTCCTTGTGGATCACATTATTAGATTGCATGGAACTCTCATGTATTAAATGGGTAGGGAGGTTTTAAAATAGGATTGGTTTGGGTTTTATGTTGTGTTGGACATAGATACTTGTAAATTAATCTTAGAATTGCTAACATAAAATGCCATATCTTAGATTTCTTTAACACATGTTTATGAAGGTAAAGGAATTTAACTGCAAAGTAAAAACTGATATTACCAACTCTAAATATGTTGGTATTAAATTATAAGACTCTCTCCTCTTGAAACAGAAGTGCTTTGTTGGTGTAGAGCATTGGGGGAGAAGTTTTCAATTAAGGTTGTCCATAGTAGTGATGTTGGCGCTTCTTTAGATTGATTAGTTTTCTTCTTTCTTAAGGAGGAGGCTAAGGGATTTTGAATATATTTTTTGGTTTTGATACCAAATAATGTGGATGTTGTTAAATGGTTCAAGGGTTGTTGGAATGGTGATGTAAGGTTTAGGGTTGGTGGAAGTGTATTAACATAATGATATAGTCTTCATATAAAATATTTCATAAGAGGAAATGAGATAAGTATTCAAGTAAGGTTTCTCTCATCTGAACTTATAACAAATATTTATTTGTAGACATATCATCAAGTTAATAATAGAAATTAAGAAAATATATGTTACTTGATCTTCTAGAATAACCAGGCTCCTTCTGGTTAATTACACTTGAGGATGCTTCCAAGAGAAACTCTTGATAAGTAAAAATGTATTTATTTTTATTTCATTTTTTATGCTTTTCGGGAACTCATGATTTAATAGTTATTATCAAAATAGAATGATCTATATAGTGGATGTTAATCTACAAGGCAAAGGGTGAATCACCCTAATAAAATGAGATGAGAACCCAATGTATAGAAAGCCTATATGATAATAATTATTGAACCATCAATGAATCAACAAAGAGTATAATGGGCTCAAAAGAGTAAATAGATAATGAAAAGAGATAAAGGAAAATGTAAAAAACAATCTTAGTTTAGATTTTATGGATCTAACATTCTAGGCTATCAAGCTTAAGGTTCTTTAATTTTAGAAGATAGTCACCCTAACTCGACTATGAAGCCATTTAACAACCATGAATTGCATCTTTCAAAGTTAACCTTATGAATTTAAGCCAGAGAAACAAAACTATATATTTTTTAAAAAGACGATTTCTAAAGAAAATTTAGAAACATATAGGACTTGTAATCTGTACATAGATAGAGAAATGCTTATGAAAGGAAGGAAAATGTGATAGTTCAATTATATAGAATCAAAGTTTCTTGATTTTGGACTTATAATTATGTTTGGTCAGGTTGCTATATCTTATTGTTCTCTTTAAGCATTTAAATCACGCCTATATCTAAGGCTCTATCCTTAAGAGGTATGAGATGTAATTCAAGTTATCTATTCTTAAATGAGAACCTCTAATGTATGCTAGATTTGATAATATTATGAATGGGTACCAACACTTGGAGGTTTTGATTGTTAGTTAGGTCTATCTTATACCTTCTCTAGAAGATATAAGAGAGTAAAAATAATTTTAAATATTTAGCTAGAAAAAGAATTAATTTTTAAATTTAATTTTTTAAAAAAATTTATTTAACGTTATTTATTCTTTTCATTAAAGTTGATAAAAATATTTTGTTTTATGAGTGTAATGTGAAATCATCTATAGCCCAAACAAATCACATTATAATAAAAAATAAAAATAGTAGACAAACAAACAAATATAAATAACCACATTGTGTTGTAATGGCTATAAAAGAATAAGTAATAGGTAGTGTTGTTGGTCAATTTGTTTTGTACATTCTCAGAATAAAAATAAAAAGGGTAGTCGAGTTGTACTGAATAGGCTCAGACAATTTAAATAATAAAGTATAAGTCCTAGTTTTCTTTTGTCCTTAGTCCTTTCTCCGGTTTCAAATTGTATATTTATTTAGTGAGAGTTGGGTTCGCTTGCACTAAGTCGGGAAATTTGCTTATTCTTTATTGCACATAAAATTTTAAAAATGAAGTTATAACAACACAACAAATATATATTATCACATAGCAGAAATATAATATCATAGATAAAATAATGTATTATATGATAACATTTATATATTGATGCACAATCCCTGTAAATGAGAAAATAAAAGTAATGATTGTACAACAAACATTTGCAGAAGAATATCTCTAATTTAATGTAGTAAAACATCAAAGTGATATAACATATCACGAAGTAAACATAACAATCAATCTCAAATCCTAGCCGCACTTAAAGCAACTTTTCTTGGACTATCAAAGGGTTTGCATATCAAAATAACTTAATTGCATCCTTCCTACACTATGTAGCTAAGGTTTGGGGCTATTACAGTACAAAAGTCGGTGCATTCTAGGGTTAGCTCATATGATTTTGATGATTTTTCATGTTAAGTCATTTATAAAAGTATGATTATTCTAAACTTTGTCACTTTATTATCAATTATAGTGATGAATTTTAAGTTAATTAAACTTATTTAATAGTTATATGAGATATGATTATGATTAAAAGATTTTTATTATTAGGTGAATTATCTTATAACATTAATAGTCATTTAATCATAATCATTATCAGGCCTTGGCTCTAATAGGATGCATTCTAACATAAAGTGTTGAATTGTTGATATAATTTGTATGCTTATAAATGCATCAATATGATAAAAATAATTAAAACCATCAACTATAAAGTACATGATTCAAGTGTTAAAATGTCGTATGAACACTTAATTATAGATATGTTCCGAAGAAGTAGGAAAATATTTTAGATATCCAAAGTACAGGATAGTACTGAATAGAAACTATCCATTTTAAAAGAGAATGAACGAGGTTAAGCTTAGATGTATACTTGAAACCAATAGTATTCAATCATAAGGTGTGATTGAATCACATATTGACTTTGTTAAATTGGTACGATTTAGTCAGGTAAGAATTTGACTAAATATGATATTTGGCCAAACTTAAATTGAACTTAATTCAAAGAGCGATTAAGTTTATAAAAAGGGAATTAACATAGTCAAAAGAGTGTGCCCATATTATGAATGGACTAAATCATTATGTGTATGATTAGCTCACACAGTTTTTTAGTCAATCAGGCATGATTGAGGAGATGAGGAGTACTAGTTGAGAGAAATAGGCCAGTGTCAGTAAGTATACTTAGCCAAAGCGATTAACTAAGTAATGAAAAATTGGTAAAAAGTGCAATATCAAGCTATGAAGCTTAAGGAAAAGTATCAATATGTATAATGTTGGTGAAAGAAGTTATTATAAAGGTTCATAATGTAATTAAAATCTAGGATGCTATGTAGGGTAATCCTAGAATATTTGTTTCTCATTAAGCTAGTTATTTACCTAAGCAAACAATATGTGTGTACATCTATTAGTATAGATGGAGTCAATGAGTATAATTGCTTCATAAACAAGAGTAAAGTTGAAATCAAATAAATTAATTCAAAGACTATCTTAACAGTGTAATGAATTACATGTCTCCTAGTCAAATGCATAGATGAATGCAGGCATGTAATGCAAGCATACTGGTGCATTGTTGTGTTCTAATGATATTTTTGATGTGATTCATATCCTCCAAATCAAATGAAACTTTGATTTGAATATTTTGAATTTTCAAAGTAATTTTAAAAATCATAAATTCCCAAAATTATTTGAATAATTTAAAATCTTTAAATAATATTTTGAAAAATCTTATATATTCTTTAAAAATTAGTTTGCTTAGTTTATTATTTAAAAATATCAAGTTCAAATAGGAGACTAAGTGTCAAAGTCAAAATCAATTCATATATTATGAATTAATTAAATAATTCATGAATATATTATAATGATTATGAAAATTTAAAAATTTATCAAAATTAATAGAACTAAATAGATTAACAATTTCAAAATTATCAAATTCAGCATAAGAGAGTATTTCTAAATATTAATGGTATTTTTTAGAAAAATCATTTGATATTCTTTTCATTAATAAAAACTGATAAACATAACCATATCATATGATCTTAAAAAATATCAACTTATTTAGGAATATTCTTAATTTGATAATTGATTTTGAATTTATTTAATAAATTTTTATGAAGTAATTATCTCAAACTATGAGAATTATGACTTTGAATACATGATGTATATGGTATATATATGAAAAGATTTAATATAATCTTAATAAATTTGTGAAAAACATATTAAGGTGATATTAAAGTCATTTTGCTATATAGAAATGCTAACTTCATTTGAATGATCCAAGGGCTCTTATATCAAGTTAATAACTATGCTAGGATGCCTTAAAAAGATATGGCCAGTTATGAACAAGTCATTTAAGCAAGATACATATTCAAGGGTAAAATGATAATTTCACTAATATGACAATGAATTCACCATTTTATGCTTATTATAGTTTTAAATAGAGTAATATGACTTTATGATATGAATATATTACCAAAATATGATTTTTAAACAACATTAATTGAAGGTTTAAGAACATACAAACTTTATGGGCAAAATGATATATATATATATTAAATTACTTAAGGCAAACTTTAAGTGGATGACTAAATAACTCTTGAATTGATATGATAAACATGCTAAAAGATCTCTAGTTTTTCCATATACTCATAACCAAATATGGAAGTCAAGCAAAATAGGTCAAGGGTAAAATCATAATTTCACTTAAACCATTTGTATGCTTAGGGTTTGATAAGGCCATGGAAAAATTAAAGATGCTTCATATATACCTAAACTTTCTTTTGTCTTCAAAATAAAATTTTGATAAAATAATACTTGACATTAAAAATAATAATTTCTGAAAAATCATAATACTTGACTCTTTGGTTTCTCATAAAAGTGCTTGGTTGAGAACTCCATGAAAAGGCCTCATGAGATTATTTTTTTTCACAAACTTTTCCTTGCTTCCCAAACTATTATTTAAAGATTGTATTCGTAAATTAAATGGTTAAGCATATTATTTTTTAGGGATAAATATGTCGAGTGGATGTACTTAAGAGGATAAATGGAGAATTCTTAGTGATTACCATATCATCTTTTTTCCTTGCTTGACATGTGCATGAGCATAGGTGGTTATATTAATTTTACATGAATATGCTTGCATGAATATTTGGAGAATTTTGATTGGATAAGAGTGCTCTTAATATTATCTATATTCTTATCCACCATTTCACACTTGATGGCTTAGAGAATTTATCTAAAAAAAATGTTTTGTTTAGCTTATCCTTTTCATTCTTTGCTTGCCACATGTGCCTTATCAAGTATACTAGGTAGTTACTTAGGTTGTACTTGAGAAAAAATTGAGCGATTTTGATTGGATGAGTGTACTTTTATTCTCTGTACTATTAAACCAAAATTGAGCTTATAATTATCGGAGAAAACTTCTCCATGTTAGATTTTTTTCCTTCACTTTTGACCATTGGTACGATATGGCTGTAAGAAAGTGATGTGCATTCTTTTGATTTTTAGGAGTTTTATGTAAGCAATAATATTCATGAACAAAATCTTAATATACTTCAACTTTGAATGCTTATTTATTTACATTAGATCTTTTAAAATGAGTGATTTCTTTCTTTAATGTTCTCAATAATGGTAAGAACTTTGTTGTTTTCCCCCTGATGAATTTATTTTGCCAATAGGACTTACCTTATTGTCATCATTTCTTCAAATGAGAAGCTATCGATCTAGTTTGTCAGAGATTCTCTATTTTTTATCCACTTTCACACCCCAAATGACCCCTTTCTTAGGTCAACTTAAGGTGTAACAGGAAAGGATGATCCTGTCAAGCATAACTTCCACCTATTCAACCCGACATGTATGTATTTAGGTCAAATAGGTGAAAATTGGATCTTATCAAATCATCATGAACAAATTCTTATTTTTCGAATTTTTTTAATAATTTTTTTATTTTTAAATCACATAATTGGGAAGCGTGTAAAATTAAATTTTAATAAAACTATAGATTATCTAAAAATACCAAAACATAAAATTTACATACCACAAAAAGGTTTAATAATCTTTTAGAATTGTACACTGAAAGTTATACAAGTTATTAGCTTTAGTTTTGTTCTTACCTAAAAGTCAGTGTGTAATATTGTAAGCTAATAGCTTAGTAAGATGAGCAATGTTAAAATAAAATTTAGTACTTGATAGAAAAAGTAATATGCATGAATGTAATAATAAGAAAAGACATGTTTTTATGCATAAACACTAAACAATATTATACATGGATGTGGAATGCATATAGTAATAAATAATGATAGTATATATGTATGCAACTCATTTCATAAGATTGTTGTTTCAATTTTATATCAGGTTATCCGTTAGAAATGTAAGCTTGAATCCTGTCATATCATGAGGGTTGTCATTCAACCTGTCAATCAAAAACTGCGATAAGGTTGGCTATTCTAGCATCACATATCAACAATTCTCTTGACACCAATTGGTCCAATCTAATCTCAATGTTAAAGTTAGGAATTCTATGATTCCTCGTCAAAGGCTCATCTCGTCAAAAAATGATTAATAATTGTGCAGGTAATATGAAAAAGATATTTAAATATAATATATAATATAATCAATAAGTAAATAGTAACATACATTAGTTCTATAGAAAACTGAACTTGATTTAGTAATTATATGTCTCACCTCCATATTTAGGTCAGACTCGTTACGTACTTGTCATTTTCCGGAATATACAACTTAATAATTGATTTTCTTTCAATTTAACAAAATACTTAAAATAAACATAAATTTGCATACTGAAAACACTCTAGTGTTTTACTTGGACTCAGACTTATCCTCATGCAGTCTTAATTCACATGAAATGCTACTAACTTGATTATATTAAGATAATGTTATTAATCTTATCTTATTTATACATATGCAACATTTCAATAATTATTTAAACAAATTTAGCTTAATATTAACATATTCCTCTTAGATTATGTAAATTTCTTAATTATTCTTATGTATATATAATTTATATAATTACCTATTTACATATACATAATTTCACCCAATTTCTTAATGTTTTTCTTGTAAAATTTAAATTTTAGATAGGTTATACTTAATAAAAAGCCAATTTAGTTTAATTAGATGTAATCAATGAATAATTATATAAATTATATAATATATATGTGCATTTGTATATATTATCTCAATAAAATAATTTCATTTTTCAATTTCTACTTAGAGCAATAAAATCATTTCCTTTTATTTCCAATTATAAAAATTTGTCAAAATCAGCTTCCTTTATATTTTTCATACATATTTGACTACTCAATTATTTAAAACAAAAACTAATTAATTAAATTAGTTAATACTAATTACCTTAAATTATGTATATATATATATATATATATATATATATATATATATATATATATATATATATATATATATATATATATATATATATATATATATATATATATATATATATATATGATTTTCAAAATCTGGTTATCATACTTCACTATTTTTTTTGTTTTTCCCGCTATCTAGCATACATTATCTTGGTGCTCCCCAAATAGCTGAACACAACAACCACTCAAACTGCTTGAATCCACTCAAGCACCCTAGTCACGCATGCCACATTCGACCTTGTTATGGGTTGCGGGAATTTGGCAGGAAAAATGGAAGGAAATAAAGGTGCTAAAGTTTTAATTATCAACTAATATAATTACTTAAATAATAGATTCAATCTTAGCCATTTGATTTCCATTAAGGGTGTGTTTGGGGCAGCAACAGCTGTCTGAAAAAGTAGCTGTGAAGTTGTTGCTAAGACAATATTTTTGTTTTGAAAATTTAGTTATGAATTTGCTGTGCTGCAACTATTTGTGGATAAAAGGCTGAAATACTCCTATGTGTATATGTTAATGAATACAAAGAGTATTCAAATGTTAATAACCATTATAATTAACTATTCTTAATTTTAAATCATACTTTAAAGAAACAAACTTATGCCATAAACAAATACTTATAAAAAAATGGGAATTATTATAATTTAATTTATTAAAAACAATATACAATCAAGCATCAAAATGAAAAAGTAAAACAAGAGAAAGCATGCTAGTGCAAATAAGCAAATACTAGGCATTCTCTTTTGCATTTTCTTTCTTTGATGTGAATGTATGTAAATTATATCTTTATGCATCCTATTAAACAATCCTTCGATGCTTATCTTATCTTTCTTTGATATGCCATGAAATCATATTGAGCCATAAAATTACAACCATTCTCCTCTTTCATTCCTACTCAAAACAAGCATTTGAATACATGGAAGGTTTTCCAGGGATGAACAAGCTTAACTGAAATAAAAGAAAGAATGGAGAGATGGGTTAGATACTATGATAGAATGCAAACTTAGAAGCTCCCTGGAGGATTGAATCGAAATTAGGAGCCAACCTTGAGTCCATTGATACTTTGAAGCTTGATGTCGGGCCAAAACTCACGACATTGTTGATCTGGGCCTTATAAAAAATTGGGATAACAAGACCAATTTGTTAGCATTGGGAGGTTAGAAATGGCAGGATTGGAATAATGAGAATGAAATCAAGAAGATAGGAGAACATATCACATCCCAAGCGGAGAAGAGGAAGGGATTGGACAGAAGGTGAGGTCGTGAAATGAAAACCATGGAACGAGAGGTCGCAAGTGGAGGATTGTGTTTCATGTGAAGGCAATTTTGGAATAATTTGAACAAATTTGAACAAAACTGTTGAACCCAAGCAAAATTTTGAGTTCGTGAAACGTCTTTTGGAGCTGCGATATTCATGAAAATAGAGCCGCATACACTTCCAAACGACACATGCGGTGCAGTTTCATGCTGCACCACAGTTAAAATGTTGCCCCAAACGCTCCCTAACTCTCATCAACCAATGCATGTTTTTATAAGCGGAAACAAGTTGCTACAGTAATTTGCATGGATTTAATAGTTTAAATTAAAACAATATAATTTAAATTATAAATTAAGTTAATTTAGTAATAACTCAAATCAATTTCTAATTATGATTATGATTACAATTTGTACAAGGTTTTATATATCAGTATGATTGGAATGAAAAATAGGATTTTATAAAAATGCCGTTGATGATTTTTGAAATGTGTGGAAAAATAGGGTATAATTTTAAAATGTGTTAACTCACCTTTTTGTTTGTTTTGAGTAGTACATCCTCGACCTCCATAAATGATTGGATTTATTCTAAAGTTTTGTTGAGCATCAAGAAACTCTGATTAACAAACTGAATGTTGAATTTTCATCTTCTGAATAACCTGTTAACACATCAACTAGATCTGCATTCTTCAATGAATCAAGAACAAGAGTGCTAGTTGATACAACTCATAAGGAAAGGACCATTCAGGTAGCCTTCCAGTGGATTCAAACTCCAAATAGAGTGGGAAAGTAAGAAAATAATGAAATTGTGAAAAAACTTATCTGCTTTCTTATTACCACCAAGGCTATATTTATACTTACAAGCTTATAGAATCAAGACTCGGGTATCAATGAAAACAACAAAAAGAAAACTACTACATGTGTAACTAAGCACCAGCTCACTAGCTCCTGTTAACTGAAGTAGTTAGACGCTACCAATTTGCAGATGGCTGTCAGGAGAACCCCACTACTTATGTCTTTAAGGGCGTTCCCCTTGGATATCCCATGCGGTTGCAACCACTTCTTATGCCTCTTCAGCCTCCATCCACCTTTAATTTTGCTTATGTTCTGTTTGTGGATTCAATTGTAAAGTAAATGTCATAATACCTTACTAAGGCATAATAGCATGTACGTGCTGTATGGTGTGGATGCACTGGTTTGCAGGGTTATATTACTTAAACAGCAGTGGCAGTTTTAAAGCACTGCACAAATCAAACTTACCATTGCTACTAGCATTTTATGTTTTAGTTTTTTTCAAACATTTATTGAAATATTATTAGTTTCATGTTACAATTATTTATTTCCTTTAAACATTTACTACATTTATTTTAGATTGTTCTTTATTGTTTCATTTTCATAATTAAGACAAGTGTTTTCTTCAGCAGCCTGAATCATTTGTGAAGGTTCGTCCATGTGAAGCTCCCAAACGTGACATGAGTTATCCTACAAATTACACACCATGCCGTTATGTCCGTTTATCTTGTTTGCGTGGGAACCCTATAGCAGTTTTTTCTATTCAGGTAACTTTTGAGTTTGCTTGATCTCGTGGCCTATTGCAACAGTTAGTGCAGAACAACAATCAATCTTACTAGATTTCAATTTTCTTTTAATTTATATGTTCATTAATCTTGCCAGAGGTTTAGTATCTAAATTAGGGGTGTGCATTCAGTCGATTTGATTGGTTCGGTTGTTGTTTTGGTCAAACCAAATAAATTGAACCGACCAAATTAGTACCAAAAAATTGTATAAACCGATCCAAATAAACCGAATTATACTTCGGTTTATTCAGTTCGATTTTTAATAAACCGAATAATATGAGCATATTAAAAATAAATAAAGATTTCAAAGTTACAAGCAAAAAAAAGGAGAAAATTTAGTAACTAAACTAAATATATACATATTGTAAGTGGATTTCATATTGCAATTTAATCTACACCAAATAAGAAAATAAACTACTAACAAAAAAAAAAGAGTACAACATGATTCATATTTATTGACAATTGACAATGATTTAAGTAAATAAATTTGAGTAAACTGTAGAAATATCATATATGTTGAGCGCATTCCAAGCATTTCTCCTTGAAATCTTCAATTTCAAGCACTCCAAGTCTCCAAAGGCTTCAAATCTACAAGAATAAACTCTATATATATATATATATATATATATATAGTTTGGGGCTCAAGCTCAGTTATAAAACTATCTTTTGTTAACAAGATTCAAGTGTAATATTTGAAAAATATGATCACCATATATACTATACATCTGCAATAATAATTTTGAAATCGCCAACTCTAAGCCATTAAGACTTAAGAGGGCAATAACAAAAAAAAAGTCACCTATATATCGTTGATCATTTCATTCTTTATCATTGCTAATCTAAAAGCACATGTAAATTCAGTATTTCATTGACATGTAAGTAAATTGTCCAGAAAAAAAATGCAGACCTGGGACCACAACAAATAGCCAAACGGCTCCAACCAACAAATTCAGGCTATCCAGTGAAACCACCAAGAATTACAGCCAAAACAAACCAGCAAGTCAACTCTATATTGACCTCCCATATACCAGCAAAACTCACCAAAGTCCAACATAGCGGCCGAACCAAATTGCCATCCAACACCAAATTACAAGAAGTGAAATCAAACAAGCAGATAAATTAACAACAAATTGAGTAAGTTAATAAGTAACAGGCTAACAGGCTTATCCAAAAGTCACAACATATTCAAAAGAATCGAGACAGTATCATAAGCCAAACTAGGCAGTGAAGCACTCGAAACTCGGCCAATCAGGCTACCAGCAATGTAATCTCAATAGCTTTTCCAACATAACAGCCGAAACAAACCAGCTTATATTGAGCAGTACCTAATCCAGAGGGTGCTCCGAAATCTTTTTGATTGCTCGTTCGAGAACTACGATCTTTGTCCCTGGAACTGAATCATTTCCTTGTATCTGAAAAGAACTTTCAGATGGACAGGAAGGAAGCTTGATCTCAATGAATCAGACCAAAGTCCAACATAGCAGCCGAACTAAATTACCATCCAATAGCAAATTACAAGAGATGAAAGCAAACAAGCAGCAACAAAAGATAAACTAACAACAAACTGAGTAAGTGAATAAGTAAAGTAACAAATTAATAATAAGGAAGACCATTGAAATCCGAAAGTCTATAACCCATATTGGAATCAGCATCATAAGCCAAACCAAGAAATTTGTGTTTCACTTATAAATTTTGCTAAATCTGTAATGCAAATGAATAATTAATTATTCTAATTAATAAGATTGAAAAGAATAAACAATTGTGAATTTAAGCATAAGAAATACTTTCATCAAATTTGTTAATGTCATTAATATTTTTTTTTCACATTTACTATATTAATTGTCCATCGTGAAGACAGTTCTCAACTTGTTTCCCAACTAACTCTCTCCTGTGACCATGGGACAAAAATTTATAACTCTTTTTTGATCATTAATGAAATGTGATACACGTATAGTTAATTAGTTGAATGGATGTCAAGTATCGGTTGTAAGACAAACTCATGGCGGACTTTTGAATAGATATTTTAGAATTGCTCTTTCATCCATAAAATTGAAAGCAATCACGCGTCAATCGATATAAAGGTATTTGAAATATTAGACAACATTGAGATATGAAATGTTTAAACTCCTAACCTTCTACATGCTTGAAAGATAATTCATCGGCAATAACCATCATTGCTAAAACTTTCCTTATATTTTCTTGGTTAAATCTCCATGTCTTAAGGCTTGCACAAACCTCTTCACCTTTAACACTAAATTGTAATGCTAGTTTATTTTGATTTGGTTCATTATTAAGATGATTCTTTTGAAACAAAAAAAAATGTGTCCTTAAGTTTGAAGTGTCATTAATCTTTGGATCATTGATATTATTTTCCTAATAATTACATTTGCTCATTTTCTCCTTCCCGTTAGTATATCTCACAAAGTGATCTCAAACTCGATCTAGGTTTTAAGAGCTTTTCTTTTTTTTCTTTGCAATTGGTGGTTTCTCATTACTGACACTCGCATCTCCTGTAACTTGAACTTATTGAGTAGTGGTTATAGCTTTGGAGGAACTAATAATATTTGAACTATCTCCAACTTGTGACATGTGTCTAGACTCTAAAAAATCTAAACAATAATGAAAAAAGTAAAGTATGCTTTAATAAATTACATCAACAAAACTTCTTTCAATTAAAGAACGATTGGACACTATAATATTGAGAAGAAAAAAAAGGCATGAATCGCATAATTGAATAGTGTTATTTCATGTTTACAATTCTCAATCAACTCCATCAAGTATTGTATCCCAAACATTATTATATAATGTCACATTTCTCAACATTACCATTCAATATTGTTTGCATTAAAGTCATCCCAATAATATTACTTGCATAGTTGCATAAAAAATGAATTTGGAATTGTCGGAATGCCTAATGCTCTAACTCCTAAGGAACGAAACGTCAGTCGAAAGATTGATTCGAAGAGTCGAAGAAGTATATTAAATCCTTTTTTTTACATGAGACGTCGAGATGGACACGGGATTATGACTCAGTACTCACGACTCATGACTCAAGCGGACAGGTCGAGGACTCGAGTCGGCCAAGCCAACTGCCGAGGGTTTTTTAGTTTTTACAAATTAATCGATTTTTTCGATTAAACCAAAATATTTTTAATTAAAATCGAACAAATACACAAATTCAACCGAAAATCAAACAATGATCGTGAAAACCGAACCAGATTAACCAAATAACCTCGGTTCAGTTCGGTTTGATTTTTCAGTTCAGACCAACTAATGCACACCCGTAATCTAGATTAGAGTTTTGTTTCATTTCACATTATAATATGGTGAACTTGTTTACCGTGCCATGGATATTGAGCTCTCAAAATCTAAATAAAGATAGTTATTCATCTATAAATTATGTAGTCATGTAAATTGCTTGGATTCTTGATTGTTGATCTTTAATATAGCATATTCAAAATGTTAGGTGCTTGAATAATTTGGATAGTTGTATACAACATTTCTTAATTTTGATAACATGACTTCCATATTGAATGGAACTTTGTGCATTCTTGACTTTTTTTTTGGAGTAAATCCAATGATTTTAATTTTCTAAATATACTGTGACACTCTGTGAATGAATATATTTTTACTAATGCTTGATGTATAACAAGACAACTTTGTTTTGAATTCTTCTATTAATCATTTCATATTTATATTATATATCTGAAAGCTTGTAATATCGAATATAAACATAATTGCAGAGCAATTAAAGATATCAAAATAAAATTTTATGCATACCCCAAAAGGTCTTTATAGTCTCACAAAATTATACAATTCAAAAGGCCTGCCTAGTCACTACCCTCCTCATTCTTGCTTGAAAGTCACGTGTAATATCATAAGTTAAAGCCCAGTGAAATTAGTAATGCTAAATTAAACCCGAATAAGACTTAAGAAATAACGTGCATGTAAAGTCAAACTTGCATGGAAATAATAGTAAATAAAGTCATGCTTGCAGGTGTAAGAACTAAACGATAATAAAGGCATACTAATCGATATGGGTGAATAGTAATTTGTAAGATTGTGATATGTAAACAATAAGTAGCTAAGATAATTATACATGTAAGAAATTGATTTCATGAAGTTTTGTTTAGTTCAAAATTAAATTGCCTTATTAGAAATGTCATTTATATTTGTTTATGTTTGACTTTTGTAAAACATGAGTGTCATAACTCGGTCTGTCAGTCGAAGCTATTGATAAGGTTGGATTATCCTTTATACCAACTCCTCTTGACACCATTCAGTCTAATTCAATTTACATGCTAAGAGTCGAGAACTTTAAGATCCTCATAGTTCATCACGTCAAAATTTTTGCCTATTTATTTAGGTTATCTTGAAATACTCCACTTATAGCAATTTAATGACATTTCTAGCTTATCATATATATTACCTTTCGTTTGAGTGTTTAACAATACCTACATTGAATTATTTATGAATATGCACAACAATATAATATGATATCAAGGAATTTAACTTAATCATAATCATAGTAAATCACCAAAACATGAATTTATGCTATGCAAATAATCATTTATATATGAATAAGATATGCTAGAAATGTTTAGATGCAATGTACAAAACATTACAAAGAGTAGTAAAAACAGTGGCAACCAATAGTCTTCTAGAAATTTATAAATTAGCAATTACAAGTCTCACCTCAATGTATGGGTTAGTGACGTGACGTGACGTGCTTGACACTATTGATTATGCAACCTAACATTGAATATTCTTTATTAATGCACGAAGTTTATAAATTAATTTAACTTAATACTTTCGAAATTTTAAATTATATTCTCACCTAAACCCAACTTTACCACATTCAATTTTTTGTAGTTAAATAGTAACACAACTCCAAAGGTACTCTCAACTAATGCTAACACTGATTACCTGATTAATTTAATATAGAGTTAATTAAGTTCACACTTTTATAAAATCTATATTCTATTTAACATTTTAACTTTCCTTATTTCATTATAATATATATATATATATATATATATATATTCTTAAAATCTATATCAATTAATTCATTTTATTATCCTGCATTTATATTCATAAAATTATATAGAATTTCTATTAAATTATATTTTCTTTTTTTACTGTTTTTCTCATTTGATTCTCTTTTCTAATTCTTTATTATATTACTTAGATAAAATCAACAGTCAATAACTTCAAGTGAGTACGCTTAATACATTACATTATACAACATACATGCATATATAGGTTGTAAACTACCTGAATTTTTCCTATTAACTTACCAATTGTCACGATTAAGTTAAACCGATCACCCGTGATAGAACAATAAATAAAAACAAATGAGTTTCCAATAATTATTCTAACTTATCATTTATATTATATACATATATAATCATATAACTATAAAATAACTTATATTTATATACACACCTGTTATCAGAAGTTCCAAATCTCTCTTATAGCCTCACGGTCACTCTCTCTCTCTCATTTTTTTTATTTTTCAAATTCAGCTTTGCTTAGTACTCCTGGTCTTCCCTTTATTCCGAGTGCTAGAGTTTTAGCCTCCCTATTTATTCCTCTCGGTATAGCTTAGCAGTCGTTCGGCTGTTGAATTTCCCTCCTGCACCCCTCAACTAGCCTGCAACAGGGAGACACCATGGCGTCCAAGCAGCTTGATGAGGTATGGGAAAGAGGAATCCGAAGGAAATAAAAGGGGAGAGGTAGACCAGTAGTGTCCCTAACTATGATATATGTATTAATTTAATTCCTTTTCTTAATTTTACTATGCCTTAATCTCAACTGCTGCATGTATATTAAAGTGGAGGTTCTTAATTGCTACAGTACAAAACCGGAACCTGTACAAACAGGTTATTTAATTAATAGTGACTAAGAGTTAATTAATTATAAATTTCAGATTCTTTTAACCGATTAAATTAAGAATTAGAAACCTATTATGTATACGCATTATCTGTATAGAACATATATATATATATATGTATATATATATATATATATATGTATATATATATATATATATATATGTATATATATATATATATACATATATATATATATATATATATATATATATATATATATATTATGTATGTATGTTCATAATGATGGGTAGAATATTATAAAAATGCATGAGATGATTTTTGGGTGTATGAAAACAACAACAACAACAACAACAAGCCTTAATCTCACTAGTGGGGTCATATGAATCCTTCTCCATTGTGTCTGTTGTGTCAAATTCTCATTTAAATCAAGTATGCTAAGATCATTTTTTATACATCTTAACCAAGTCTTTTAGGTCTACCTACCTTTCTTAACATAAGGCAAATCTAATGCATCGCTCTCCTAATCAGTCATCGGACGGCCGACGCTTTATGTGGCCAAACCATCTAAGCGACTCTCCCTAATCTTATCTACCACCAGCTACTCCAACTTTTTTCCGAATATACTCATTTTGCATTCTATCTCTAAGAATAAAACCACTCATCCACCTAAGCATCCTCATCTCTGTAAACACTTAGCAGTCTTCTCTTTTTTATTGGCCAACATTCGCACCATAAGTCATTCGGTCTTATCACCATCTTATAAAATTTTTCCTTAAGTTTAAGTGGAACTTTTCTATCACATAATAGGCGGATGCATTCCTCCACTTCAACCATCCAACTTGAATTCTACTAATAACATCTCCATCTATTTCACCATCATTTTGAACAATAGAGCCTAAATATCAAACGCTCACTCTTATTAATGACTTGTTCACCTAATGTCAACAACACCACTAGAACTTCTACAACTAAAATTACACTCCATATATTGAGTTTATATCTACTTAAACGAAAACCTTTAGACTAGTTGACCTCCATAATTCAAGTTTACTTGGACTCCTCTAGTCTTATCGACAAGAAGAATGTCATCGACAAAAGCATACACCAAGGTACATCTTCTTGTAAATGCTGCTAAGAAACATATAAAGTAAAAAAGATAAGGGCTTAAAGGATCCTTGATGTAATCCAACGAAATAGGAAAGTATTCTCAATCCTCCTTGTGTTTGGACACAAGTACAACTCAGTATACATATCCTTAATGACTTGAATATAACCAATATTTAACTCTTTTTTTGTTAGAACTCTCCAAAGAACATCTTTTGAAATTTTATCATAAGCTTTTTCAAATCAATAAATATCATATGTAGATCCTCCTTACTTTCTCATGCTTCTCCATCATCTTAACAAATGTATAACATCCATAGTAGATCTACGGCATGAAACAAAGCGATTGAGAAACTTACGTATCACATCGTAACTATGCTCATTACTCTCTCCCATAATTTTAATGTATGCATTAACTTAATTCTATAATTTGCACACTCTTGTGCATCACCTTTATTCTTAAATATAACCAACAAACTCTTTCACCACTCATCGACATCTTTTAGTCTTTAAAACGACATTAAGATTTGTATGCCAAGAAATTCTTGATCTCTAAACATTTTCACACCATTGGAATATTATCCATACTACTTTTCCACATTTCATTTTCTTTAAAGCTTCACTAACCATTTACTAATACAACGATAAAAAATAAATTCTCTATTTTTGTTTAGGGTATTAAGGTTCTAAAATCAATCGTCTTTCGGATCCTTCATTGAAAAGTTTATCAAAATACCTCATCCACCTATTTTCAATATCATTTTCTAAAAAAAGTATTTTATTATTTTCATATATACATCCATACTATGTCTTTACTTTTCCTATCTCTTTGGTTGTAACTTATACATGCATCTTTCACCTTCAGTATCTAATCTATTGTATAAATCACTAATTTGTTTTGCGTATCATTGCATTCAAATGCCGCTTATATTCAAGTGTTTGGTTAAATTAAGAAAATTAGTGCATTTCAAATACACCAGAAGATTTGTATTTGAATTCAATGAGAATTAAATACAGTTATAATAAAGTGATCTTTATTATCTTTCTCCAGCCATTCTTTCCATCCGTCACTTGCCCTCATTGCTTCTGCCGTCTTTGTCGTCGACCACTTCTTTGCACATTCTTAGTCAGACACCACATCCCTACGTGACTATTTATTTTACGTTACATTTTATTAAAATAAAAAAATCTGAAGTCATTATTGTAAAATCTCAAAACAACTATAAAGTAATCCTTTTCTGAATTCTTTTACGTGCATTTCCGCATTCCAAATAGAATAAAATAGCCAAATAAATTTTTTGCGTCATATATTCTTCTTGAATCTCTTATTTTTCCTCTCCAGTTTTACATCTAAACCAAGTTTTATAACAATACTTTTATTTTTTATCTTTTTCACTCGACTCCACCACCATTATTCTTATTAAAGAAGTTCTTTTGATTTTCCACATCTTTTCTTCGCTTAATTTCACTTGCTATTTTTCACTATATTATTAGCTTTCTCATACATCCCAAATTCTAATCTCTTGTAGCTCTTAAAATATTTTATTTGTGTTCTTTTAAGTTCCCATCAGAATATAATTTTATTTTTCTTTACAACCTTTCATCTTAAAATCTAAACTAACAATCGATGTTTCTTAGATTTTACTGGAATCCTTTAATCTTTACAATCTAAATGATCTATTTTTCTATCGAAAAATAATCAGATTTTACTAGATCCATTTTATAAGTAATAATATGTTCATCTCTTTTCTTAAATAAAATGTTAGAATTCTAATCATAAGTTAAGAATCTAATATACCTACCCTTCATTATACTCAAATCCATAACCACTGAATATTTTTAAAATCTTCTACTCTACCAACATGTCCATTTAAATCTCTTCCAATAAATATTTTTTTTCAAGAGGTATCTTTTGTTAATCCTCTAATTCATTCCAAAATTTTTTTTCTTTTCGCACACAAAACTGATAAAAACATCATTGATAATCTTAGATCAACAATAATCTTTAAAGCTATTCTATCTCCATATTAATATTTATAACATTATCCTTCTTTTATCTATAATCACACTTACACCATTTCTAGTTCATTTACCTGAAATGGGAAATTTAATTTACCTTTTTTGTGTATTTTGGGTATTACACAAAGTGCACTATAGGATATAAATATTGTTTTTTATACCGCAGCTCATCGTTATATCAACCTAGAATATTTCTGATAAATGCCTCTGTTGATTAATTATAGTTTGATTTCTTGGTGTTTTTTTTTACTTTACTGTTTCTTCTGCTATTAAGCTACTAGTATATCTCATTTGGTGATCTTATAGGTGTCTGTAATTGATCTATCTATGCTTGCAATACTTCTATTGTCTTAATTCTTTTCAACTTGTTTGATCATTTGGATTCTTAAATATCTTTTGTCAGCTGATAGGCGTATCTGTGAAAGGACTGGAACCAGAGCTCCAACCTGTTATAAATTATTTTACCACAGATTTTATCACACAAACAAGATGCGCATGATATGCATCTCCAGGTAATTTTTTCATAATCTGATCTTGCACCAGCTCCACTTCCCATGACACCAATGCCTCATACTCTTGTGTTTTTGCGTTCTTGTGCACAGTTCATGTTTGTTTGATATGTTGCTATTTCTAATATGCCATGTATTTCACAGTTGCTTCAAGATATAGCAGGTCGGCTGCTAGTTTTTCTTCCGCAACTTGAGGTACACTCATGATCTTTCTTCTATTTTTGTTGCATAATGGTCTAGTTTTTAATTTTCTGACTGATGACCAAGCATGCCTACTTCCTTCTAATGCAGGCAGAGCTTAATACATTCAGACACTTCTGATTCTAACATTCGATTTTGGCAATGCTTGCTGGGCCATATTATCCTATCCTACAAATGATGAATGAGAAGTATGGAGTTTCACTGGACTTTGATATTATTCATAACATGGAAGAAGTCATTACATAATATTTTCAAGTTTTACCTTTTTCCATTCCAATTATAAGTTCTTGTGTTTTCTTTTCAGGGAAGCTGCGAAGGGATCTGTAATTTGTTCAGATCCGGAAATATCTAGAAACAATCAACCATCTACTATAACTGTGTCTTCAAATTTTGAGGTGATTTCTTTTTTTCTTGATCCTCTGCTGATTTACCATGACCTATACATGCTAGAAAAATCTATGTGATGCCAAATCATTTTAGATATTCATCATTGCTTTCAGAGTAGTGTAATAGAACAAGGAGAAATAGAAGTACATTTGGCTTTAAAGTAGGTAAGTGCCATTCATGTAACGAACTTACAGTGCACTGTCTCAGACATAAAGTGAATAAATCTTTAACTAAAAGTGATAGAGAAAATTTCAAATGGGGACAGGTCTATGTATCTAGATCTATTTTACATAGCTTGTGATTAGACTGTAACATGGGAGTGTCATCCCGCGAGGGGTTGTAGACCCCTTTTGAATTGGCTGGTTCAATTGGTTGTTGAACTGGCTGGTCTATGTCCCCTATGGCTGGTCTATGGTCCCCTATTGCTATGGGTTCAATTGGTTGTTGTACCTATTAAATAAACTTACTTGAAGAGCATAAACACTTATAATAATCTTAGCATTAATAATAATCTTTTAATTTATAATACTATCTCTAGTTCTAAAACCTAAATTTTAAAGCTATAATTCTCACAATATTATTTTTAAAATTTTTTATCTATAATCACATTTAAATTACTTCTAGACTCTTAAATGCCAAAGTTTAAAATCTAAATTTTGATCTTCTTAATGTTTTCCCAACCCATTAATTTTTTGAGTGGATAAGATATTTATCTTCCTATAAATCATAATATCTATTAATTTCATTAATTTACCTGTAAGAGTACCTATATTGTAAGTTTCTATCTTAATTCTAATTTCATAAGCTAGCTTCTTTGTCTATATCTGTCTATAATGTCCGAACTCTTGTTTATTTAACAACGTTGCATTCAGACATCGATGCAGTGGCCATTAAATACTTTTCACTATATTCAGACTATATAACACATCGTTTCTAGGAAACGCCCTAGCATGGACACAATGTATTAAATGATTCATTTCATGATTTTTTGAAAAGCTTTACGCTAATTGTCGATTACCTAATGCAACTCTCCAGTATTTTATCGGAGGCTTGGGACTTGGCAATGATAATTTTATATAATAATAATAATATATTTTAAAATTTTAGAGGTAATTATACATATTAAATAAATATAAAATGAATTCATAAAATCATAAATTTATTTCTGTCTCATTAAATAAAATGTATTTAAAGTTATTAAATATCTTAAATTCAATTGAAGAAGAATAGTCACATGTTATTTATAAATTTTAGCTTGAAAGTAAGAAAACTTATTATTTTGTAAAAAAAAGAAAAAAAATATTAGAAAAAATTATAAAAAAGTAAATAAAATAATATGAATGTTAAGTAGTTATTAAGTTATTTAAGTAATATTTTTTATGATAAAAGTGAATAGTTGACTTAGCTTATGTTATTTATACAATATATTTTTAAAGTTAAAATTTATTATTTAGGACACATGTTAGACATGCATATTTGATAATTCTTACATATATTTAATTGGACATGTAGATGTTATGTTCGATACATAGGGCATGTTATGCAAGTGCATATCATGCCGTGTCCAACATAATACATTTCATTATTATAAAGTGTCATTGCATCATAGAAACTTAAATGTGTTGCCTACTTGGTCAGCTGTTATAACCTTGCCTGAGCTCCTAGGAGGGTAAGCAAATTCTCTACTCACGTTTAATAACACTGACTATTATCTTTTTGATCGTTTCTTGGGAAATCTCAATCCATTTAATAGTACTGGGTATGGTGTAAATTTGAGTAGTTGTATGCATGTTCATGTGTGTGTTTACTATACCTAGTAGTCAATGACAACAATTGGATGGTTCCTTTATGTCTGCTATATGATTTAGCACAAGGTTGACAAATTCAACTGTTTTTTTTTTTGCCTAACAACAAAATTTTCTTCCTCATCTTTCCATTTAATATCACTTTCTTTGTACTTTATGGTGGAAAGACTTGACATATTTAATTCTGGTTAAATACATCTTGACAACAATTAGTTGGAACTTCTTTTTTCAGCAATTTTTAATTTTCTCTTTTTCCTCTTTTGTATTTCTAAGCTGCAGAATTTTGAGACTTTGAGGTGTTTAATTTTAATTTATAATTATTCATTAGCAAAATATTTCTGCCTCTTTTTTTTCCTTGTTTTAATACTGCATGTAAAACATTAGAAGGCTTGTTTTATGGTTAAAATTCAGACTTTGATTTTCTTCCTAGCATTCCAACAACAAATTCTTCTTCTTCTTCTTCTTCTTCTAGTTGTGCATTCTGGTTAATGACGACTTTCTCATTTAGTTATTTTCTTCAGAACAATTTTTTATTTATATTCTAGTTACTGCTTACGAAAAGGAAACAGAGTAGTTGAGCACCTGTCCAACTGCTCACATAGGTTATTTGTGAATGTGCATCTGCACGGACTTGTTGACTATAACAACCTGGCATTTGAATTTCTTCTTTCTCAGGCTCAACCAAGAAGATCACGCAATCAATCAATGTTTATTCAGCCTGGTTCATGTTCCATAGCATTTCGTCCTGATGCTGCTATCTTACTTTTAAGAAGAGCATTTAAGGATGTACCTCTTGGAGTTGTTTGCCGAAGAGTATGTTTGTCCTTTAACGATTGTATTGCATTATTTCCTTTAATTCAAGATTAGTTATGTTTTTATTATTATTATGTTTTAATTTCTATGTAGGCAGCATGTGTTCTGCAAAAAATTGTTGGTCTGATTATACCCCTAGAGCAGCATACACCCATTAGCGACTCAGCATCACCTTCCACTTCCAATGAAACAGCTGCAGCTGTAATGCCAACATTCATGCACATACTGCTGATTATTCAATATTGTTTGGAGAAGAATTTAATGCACTAATGAGAATTTGAATGTTGATCTTGTAAATGTGCTGGATATTGCCTCCATTGAAGAAGGCATTCTCCATGTTCTCTATGCTTGTGCATCACATGTAAGTGCTGATCAGATGTTGCTTATGTTTAGGGGTGTTAAAGTGAGTCAAGTTGACTTATGAGCCAGCTTGAGCTCCGTTTCATAAATGACTCATGAGCCAAGCTCGATGAGCTAACAAATCAAGCTCAAGTCAACCCTAACTCGACTCCTTAGCTCGCAAGAGTTGGCTCGATTAATAAATATTAATATAAAATATACTTAAAATATATTAAAATTTAATAGTTTAAGTATAAAATTATTAATAATATTTAAAATTACATCTCATTCTCTTATATCAAGTTATTTCTTGATATTCTTCTTCTAATATCTTAATTTTTTATGATTTTTATCATAATAATTACTTGAATTAGAAATATTTTATATCTTTCATACTAAATGAGCTGGCTCATGAGCTAATTTAAATTGGTAAAATAAAGCTCGAGCTCGAACTTGATAAATTAATCAATCTCAAGGTATAGAGTGGCTTGAGCTCGGCTCAACTCGTTTACACACCTAAGTATATTGTTGCCAAAAGGATAAGGTTGCATATACGGTACTCTTGTTTCATGATAAGTTCTGGTTGTAGATCTATGATGTATATTTTGCACCGGTTTTTTAATTTCTTTTATTTTTTCACACTTCTAATTCCCTCATTTGTCATGGTGCTCTGACAATAGCACAGCCTTCACTCTGCTGCAAGTTGGCTGAGAGTAACTTTGAGTTTGGGATGATGTTACCACTTATACAAGCATTGCTCCCAGGTTTTCACATCATATAATATGATCTGCATAAACAAGAGTTATTTATTAAAACAACATAGAATTAATTGTTCATTTTATAGCCCTGCGCCCTCCTGTTAGTAGTCTATATCGAGTGGATGAATCCTTTGGACAGTGGAAGCATCCTTCTGTTGAGCAAGCTCTTTCACAGGTTTTACCGGTTATCCTTTATTTTGCACATGTTTCCATATGTATGCAACAAATTTATATCACATCTAACTGTTATTGCAGATAGTGCTGATGTCTTCATCAACATACCGTCCTCTCCTACTTGTTTGTGCAGGATATTTGTCCTCCTATTGTTCATCACATGTTTGTAACTTCTTGCTACTTCCTTTTCTGCTCTTGTTTATTGTTTAAACATGCATATATTGTGTTGCGTTTGTAGTTATCTGTTGCTCAAACTATTTTAATTGGTTCAAACATGTATTTTGTCATCCTGATCTTTTTAGGTCAAACATAAGGCATAACAGAGCAAACAATTTAGTCGACACATTTCCCATTTGTATTCATCTTTACTTTTACTAATCAATATCAAGTAGAAAATTAATTTATCTAGATTGTCACAAAGCATACACTACTATTATAATCATATAATAGATTCATCATAATCATTAATATGAAAAAACACATAATTTAAATCATCAAAATATATTATATAGCTTTTAATAAATTACATAAATGATTAATTTATATCATAGATCTTTAATTTACATAATTTACATTATGCATCTAGAAGATACACCTAAAATACTAAGTTAAGAAGGAAAACTAGGTTATATGACTTTGGCCCAATTAATTAATAGTTATGATGAGCTATAATTTTAGTGGGAATTAATTCTAATATGATATAAAATTCAGAAATAGGAAAAATATGCATATTGACCTTTTCAACTAATTTCAGTTTCCATAGTCATAAATATAGTTAACTCGACGCTTTGTTAATTAAACAAGTAAAATACTCTTATCATAAGTATGGATGTTTATAATAAATAAAAATAGCTATCAAGTGTCAAATTATTTAATTCTTTAGGCTAGATAGATCCTGGTATCAAATTACTTTACTTTACATTTTATTGATTATGGTCTTAGAAGTATTATAAAATATTTGTATGGGCTTAATACATTTATATCATTTGATCATCACGTAGTCTATCGGCCATTATAACCATTAATAAAGTTTGAGCTGAATCCAATATAGTTATAAACAGCCCTTCAATAAAGTTTAGATTACTACAACTTAACGATTATCAAGAGTTAAGAACCCGTTTGGTTCCTATTAAGACTTATCTTAATAGAATTTTTAATCTTTGCGTGTTATCATCTTTTATCAATCTATTTAACATAGCATGATCTTTGATAGATATCTTCTATTTTTAGATTCATCATAGTTTAATTTTTTCTTTTGCTCATGCTATCATCAATTTGTATGAATTTATAATTAAAACATGAATGTGTATCATTTGAAATAACATATAAATATTTGAATATGATGATGTGTCATAAGATTAGCATTGTATGAAAATATCATCAGGTTATTTTTTAATAGTAGCTTTGTGCAATGCATTAGACTTTTTTGATAACATTAAATATCATTTAATTACTCAATATGAAAGAAATTAACACTACCATGCATGTAACAATCTCATTGTAGAAAAGGTTATGTAATAGCCTTAAAAGATTTTGTTCTTTATATTGGAGATAGAGTTTTCACTATAATTATAGAGTCCTTTAAAAATAGTTTTCTTTATTTCTATTGCCTTATAATCTTTTTCTTTCATAAACAATCAAATAAATAATGATTTTCTGAATTTAATACTGATTCCAAAATCAACAACACATTATAACATAAAATAACCCCAAATAAGATGTTTTATCTCAAAATACTTTCTCCAAACTTTTAAGCTTATAAACTCAAAATCGAACTTGATATATTGGAAAAGTTTGGAAAATTAAATTTTACTTTTTCATTCCTAGTTTCTTCTTCTTCTTCTTTTTCTTCTTTCTTCCCTTTTCTTCTCTTTAATCCAACCCCCGGTTTCTCTTTGTTTCGACAACCATGGGAAATGACAACAACAACAAGCTTTTATCCCATATGTGGGGTCAACTACATGAATCCTTCTCCATTGTGTCCTATTAAGTATTAAATTCTCATTTAATTCTAATAGAAGAAGGTGATTTTTACTTCTTGATCAAGTCTTTTTAGGTCTATCTCTACCTTTCTTAACATAGGCCGAACCTAATACATCTACTCTCCAAATTGAGTCATCGGACGGATGTTTTATGTGACAAAACCATTTAAGGCGACTCTCTCTAATCTTGCAACCGGAGCTATTCTAATCTTTTCATGTATATATTCGTTTCACATTTTATCTCTAAGTACAAAGCCTCTCATTCACCTGAGCATTCTCATCTTTGTAACACCTAACTTAATTTTATGCTTCTCTTTTATTGGCCAACATTCTCTGTCATAAAGCATTGTAGGCCTCGCCACCATTGTATAATATTTTTCCTTAAGTTTAAGGGGTACTTTTCTATCACATAATAGGCTCGATGCATTCCTTCTCTTTAATCATCCAACTTGTTTGAATTTTACTAATAACATTCTCATCTATTTCACCATCACTTTGAACAATTGACCCGAGATTTCTAAAACATTTACTCTTTTTAATAACTTGATCACTCATTGTTACAACCTCACCATTAGATCTTATAAATTACATTCTATGTATTGGGTTTTAGATCTACTCAAGCGAAAGTTTTTAGACTCTGAGGTTGATCTCCATTAATCAAATTTCTCTTGAACTCCATATTTAGTCTTGTCATCATGAAGAATATGATTAGCAAAAAGCCTACACCAAGGTACATCTTGTAAATGTTTAGTAAGAACATCCATAACTAAAGCAAAAATATATAGGTTTAAAGCCAATCATTGATGTAATTCAACTGAAATAAGAAAATACTTGGTCAAACCTCCTTAGGTATGAACACAAGTAATAGTTCTAGTATACATATCCTTAATAACTTGGATATGCGCAAGATTAACTTCTTTTCTTTTCTTGAAATCTCCAAAGTACTTCTCTTGGAACTTTATCATATGTTGATCCTTCTTTTTTTCTCTATACTTCTCCATCAAACCTCTCAACAAATGTAAAGCGTCCATAGTAAACCTACTTGACATGAAACTATATTAATTTTGAGAAACTTTGTATAACATCGTAACCTATACTCAATTACTCTTTCCCATAATTTGAATTTATTAGTACATTAATTTAATTCTTCTATAATTTGCACAATCTTGTGCGTCACTTTATTCTTAAAAAGGAACCAACAAACTCTTTCTCCACTCATTTTATATTTATTTAGTCTTTAAAATATTGTTAAAAAGATTAGCAAGCTAAGAAATTCCTTGATTTCTTAAGCATTTCAACACTTATATTGGAATATCATTAGGTTCTACTATTTTTTTATACTTCATTTTTTTTGTAAAGTTTTTTCAACTTCAATTTTACTATTATGATAAAAATAATAATCTTTTTTCATTTAAGGTATTAAGGTCACTAAAATCAATCATATTCTCAAAATTTTTATTAGAAAGTTTATCAAAATATCTCATCAATATATGTTGAATATACATTTTTTATCTTCATCCTTGTTGAACTTCACTTGAACTAAATCTTTACTTTTCTACTCTTTTTTTAGCTAACTTATGCATACATATCTCGCCTTTTTTAGTATGTAACTTATTATATAAATCATTAAATGCTGAATTTTTTGCATCACATATAACTTTCTTAGACTTTCTACGAGTTACTCTATATTTTTTCAATTCTCTAAGCTTTACATCTAAATCAATTTTATAACAAACTTTCTTATTTTCTATTGTTTTTGCACATCTTGGCTCCACCACCAATTGTTTTTATTAATATGAACTTTTCTTTTGATTCTCCGAGCACATTTTTGTAATTTGCTTAATCTCCGCTATTTTTTTTCACATAACATTAACTTTCTCATAGATATTTTTAATTCTTTGATCTTATAGTTTACTTTTAAAATATTTTTATTTATGTTCTATAAGTACCATTATCTAATCTTAGGACAATATTTTGATTTAGTTTAATCTTCCAACCCTTTATCTTAAAATTCAAAACCAATAATCGATGCTGATTACTTAAATTTTCACTCAAAATGACCTTACAATTTTCACAATCTAAACATTCTATTTTTTTTATAAGAAAATATTCAATCTGTGTTTTACGAGATTCATTCTTATAAGTAATGATATGCTTATCTCTTTTCTTGAATAAAGTGTTAGCAATTACTAAATCATAAGTTAAAGTAAAATCCAATATGATCCAACTTTCTTCATTAGTCACTCCAAACTTATAGTCACCATGAATATTTTTAAAATCTTCTACCACCTTACCAAATATTCATTTAAATCTCCTTTAATAAATATTTGTTTAGAAGGTGTCTTTTGTATTAGCCCTTCTAGGTCATTTCAAATTTTTTTTTTTTAAACCATACATCCAAACTTACTTGAGGGACATAAGCATTTATAATATTAATATTCTTAGTATCAACAACAATCTTTAACGTTATAATTCTATCTCCAATTCCATTAATTTTCACAACATTATTCTTTAAACTCTTATCTATAATCACATATACACCATTTTTAATACGACTCCTATTAAAGTTTAAAACCTAAGTTATCAATCTTCTTGGCCTTCTCTTTAATCCATTTATTTTATTAAATACATAATATATTTATTCTCCCATGAATCATAATATTTATTAATTTTAATAATTTATCTGTAAGAGTACTTATATCCAAGATTTATCATAATTCTAGTTTTTAATGAGTCTTTGCCCATATCCGTTCATAATAGAGGAACTTTTGCTTATTTAACAATGCATTGCATTAATGCACGCCTTTGGCACTTTTCATCAGATTGGGTCATACGGCGTCACTTACAGGGAATGCCCTTGCATTAACACAATGTGTTAAAGGATTCATGTTATCGTTTTTCGACAAATTTTACGTTGGTTGTCGACTACCTAATGTAACCCTCCATTTTTCTCATTGCGACTTTAGACTCGGCAATGGAAATGAGTTTTAAGGAAATGCTGTTTTCGTACGATTAATATTATATAATTATTCTTATGTAAGTATTAATATATTAGTTAATATTTTAACTCTCATCACAGCCGTTCCCTTGCAAATCCTCTCTTGCATGTGCTGTTTAGTGGATTTGGTAAAAGGCTACAGGACATTAGCGATTCTAAAGTAGAATAAATAGGGAATAGTATTAATAAATTGACATATGACATAATAATCGAAAATTAATTTTGTATTAGCCAATATATATATATATATATATATATATATATATATATATATATATATATATATATATTAAAATGCTTTAAATCATTTTAGGAACGTGCAAAAATTAGGTATATATTTTAATCGAAATTGTAATCTTACTTTTTCATTTGTATTTTTTGGCATTACACATTTTGAAGTTACTATTTCTAAATTTTCAACTGCGACATCAGACAAAGACAGCTTGTGTGCTTATTGATCTATGTGCTGGGTTGTTTTCACCATGGATATCAACTGTTACAGCAAAGGTACCCTATTCTCACTCTCTCTTGCCTTCACCTTCTTCAACCATTCGTAAAAGTTGCATGCTCTTTGTCTTAATTAATTGTTGAAAATTTTATTTAGGTGGATTTGGCAATTGAGCTTATGGAGGACCTCTTGGGTATAATTCCAGGTGTTTCATTTTAATTGGTTTTATTCTCACAAGCCAATTTACGAATTACCGTTAAGAATGATTCAACATATTAGTTTTTTTTCTTTTTTTCTTTTTCACCTATACTTTCTATATACTCACCTTAATGTTTATACCAAAACAAGCTGTGAACCTGCTAATGTTGGATTACCATCTGCTACTAATCATCTACCAGATGTTTTAGCTGACTTGATGTATCCGTTCTTGACTTTTATCCATATTAAATTGTGTGAGACTAGTGATGACAAATTTTGTTCATGAGCTACTTTTTAAAGAACATGAGATTTTATTGTCTGTGTTTGGGAAATCGCCCATGCTTCATTGATCAGAAGTAGATCTAGTGGACTGTGGTAAGGATAGAATTATTTCACAATTTCTTAAAAAATTATCACTGTTTCAAAAGCGTTGAGCTAGCCTAACCTATCAGCTTGTCTTTTTAAATGTTTGATGGACCCCATAAATGGAGAAGGGCTTAAAAGATTTGTTGAAGATTTTTCGTTGAGGGCTGGCTTAGGCTAGTTAAATATGGAAAATACTATCAAAAGGTCCATCCTACCAACCGTTCACCATGCATTTCAACCTTTTATCATAAGCACTCTCTAGCCAGCCACTAACTACTATAAGGGCTACAAATGAACTGAGCTTGAGTTCATTTGTCATACTATTATTTAAGTTTTATTCGAGTATTTGTGATAGTGTATATGCTTTGTTCATTTTAAATTATGTTTGTTTGAACTAGACTCAAGTTTGATTTACATTTTAAATATCAAATAGCTTGTTTGATCCAATTAATGAGTCATCCTATTGAATAGCTTGTTAGCTAATCAAATGAGCCTCATTGATAATGTTAACAAACAAAATATTAAGAAATTTGCTAATTAACTGAACAACTTATTGAACTGCTTAATGAGTAGGATATTAAGCTTAAAAAATAAAGCTTTTATTAAACAAGCTCTTAAAAAGCTAGCATTTTAATAATCATAAAATGTTACTTAAATTCATGAATAAAAGAAATGTAGTAGGAAAAAAAATAAGATTATCACATAATTACATGTTAAAATTTTGTAATAGAGTTTTGAATAAGCATATTATGAAGTCTTAACGATATTATTGAGCCTTAGTCAAACTTTTTAATAAGATTGTTATTGAGCTTTAAATAATATTGCTCATGATCATAACCAAATTGAACACTAAGTTGCTCAAAGTTGTTTATTTTTCAATCAAGTATATATAAAAGTATGTAAGCTTGTTCAATTATTTAATTAGAAGATCATTAACAAGCTCTAATTAAGGCTTGTCATTAGTAGCTTATCATGCATATTGGTTCATTTGCAGTTTTAGCAACTATCAACTAACCACTGATGACCTTTGATAGGCCGCAAATAAACACTAGCCTTGTTATTGAAAACTTCCATAGGTGACTTACGATGGATGTTAGTATGGATTGCTTATGTTTTAACTCTAGCTATTTTATATTTGTTTATGTCAAACCCTGTTTAGCTTTAAATTTAAATTTGCTAGTCATTGAACTGCATCCCATCGCTAGAGAACTATGTTCATGCTACAAGCATAATCAATTAAATTATTTGAATAAACGAACAACTTTTGATGCCAATTCCATGTGTTCATGTAAAGTTGACAGTTATTTTTCCTATGAAAAGGGAGGAGTGACCATTAATCAGTAGATCATTAGTGAACTCTTGTAAGTATATTAGGAGGTTGTCTCCAGCTCCAATGGTTATCAGTAACCTTGGAAAAGTCATTGGGGAATTTAGCCTAGTCTTAATAAACTTAGGTCTTTCATAGGCAATCTTGTGATTATTTAGCAACAAACTTTGCCAATTGCTGGCAACATCCCATGGTTCAACCTTGATGGTCATACAAGTATTGATTAGTATCTTTTTATGCCCCATTATTGTGACCCTACATCTTTATTTGTTGAATGGATGCAATGGCTTTCAATACTTTAATGTGCCACTTCAAATGCTCGCCGTAATGCCATATTAAACCCATTAAAATGTCATGGTTGGTATAAGTAGGGTTGTGAGTTCAACTTGAACCTTCATTTATTTCTTAGAGATGATGATTATTAAAAATATATTTGATGCTAACTTAATATGAATCAATTAACAAAGCTTTATTATGCTTTATTATTGGTCTAATTTTTTAATCTAAAAGTTGTTTAATAACTAAAATTAATCTCCTTATTTTCTGATAATCCAAATAATCTTCTATATTTACCTGTCAATAAAACTATTCCTAAATAAATGAATTTAATATTACACAAGTAAAATTGAGTAGAATCAAATATTTAGTATTGACAATCCCTCTTGCTGAGATGATACGCATTTTATGCAAATCAGGGGGACTCTTAAGCTATATTCAGACAAATTCAGACTAGATTGACTAAGAAAATGAGGTTGAAGTGTAGGAATGCCATAATGCCAAATCAATGCCAATAAGCTCCATGGTTTAAAATAGGCAAGGGAACCTATGATATCAACGTGAGACCTTAGTTCATGGTAATAGGTCTAAAATAAGAAATTTAGACTTGATCTTTTATTGAAAATAGCAAGGAAGCTAAAAATTTGACCTTAATTTAAATTTGGATAAACAAAACAACTTCATAGTTCAACTCACCAAAGGAGAACTTTCAGCCACTGATTAAAGAGGTTTTACATAAGTCAAAATTACCATTGCAAAGTAAATTATATGTATATGATTTGTCCATAAGAAAATGAGAGATCAAAATGCTATAACCACCTTCAAAGAATTAAGGAATATGCCAATTATTACTCCACAATTTTCTCCCACTCTTTTCACAACCGACCACTTATAAAGGGATTCAAAGAAATATTTTTTATTCTATTTTGATTTATTTCTTTAAATATTATAAGTATTTTGATAAGGATTTGTGTTATCAAATAGTTTATTTAGATAAATACATTTGCTCTAATATTTTCTAATTTTTAGGATATATTTGAATTTCATTATAAATTTTTTTAATTCCTTTATTAGAAAATTTGATGGTTATAAATGTACTCTATAACAAGATTTTGAAAGTTAATTTATTTCAGCTAATAATTTGATTTGTCTCTCTCCTAAAAATGTTGTCTCATAGTCCCAATTACAACTAACTTGTTAACAACTTCCCTCTCTTTTGTTTCCTTATCTAGGAGGGAGTTGAATTTTGTAATTCTATGATAGCATTAGGTGGTCGACAGCCAGCATAAAATTTGTCAGAAAATCATGGCATGAATCTCTTACTACATTGTGTTAATGTTAGGGCATTCTCTAGAAGTGATGCGTTATATGGCCTGAATATAATAAAAATGCGAGCCACTACGATTCCAGTGCGGTGATAACTAAGCAATGTTTCTCATATTATGGACAAATGCAGACAAAGAACTTAGTCTATGAAACTTAAATTAGGATAAGGACTTGGAATATAGGTTTTCTTTTGGTAAATTAATAGAATTAATAAATATTATGATTAATAGGAAGATAATATCTTATGTATTCAAGAAACTAAATAGGTTGCAGAAAAGGCTTAGGGGATTGATAGTTTAGGTTTTAAATTTTGATATTCTAGTAGGAGTCATATTAAGAATAGTGTATGTGTTATTATAGATAAGAGTTTGAAGAATAATGTTCTAGATATTAATATGATTATAGGTAGAATTATAGTTTTAAAGATTATTGTTGATGTTAAGATTATTAATGTTATAAGTATTTATACTCTTTAAGTTGGTTTGAATGTATGCTTAAAAGAAAAATTTTGGAATGAGAATTAATCTGAAGGATACACCTTGAAAGTTTTTATTATAGGAGATTTAAATGGACATGTTGGTATAATGGTAGAAGATTTTAAAACATTCATTTTATGATTTGGAATTAATGAAGAGAAAAGATTATATTAGATTTATTTTAGCTTATCATTTTTTAATTGCTTATATTTTATTTAAGAAAAGAGATAAGCATATTATCACTTATAAGAATAGGCATAATAAAATGTAGATTGGCTATTTTTTTATAAGAAAAATAGATCGATTAGATTTTAAGAATTATAAGATCATTCCGGGTGAATGTTTAAGTACCCAACATCGACTATTAGTTTTAAATTTTAAGATGAAGGTTTGGAAGATAAAAATAAATTAAAACATTATTCTGTTCTAGTATTAGATGGGGTATTTAAAAAATAATAATTAAAATATATTTAAGAGTGAGTTACAAGATCTTAAGATTTGGGATATTCACGAGGAAGATAATGTTATGTAAGAAAATAGTAAGTGAAATTAAACAAGTTGTGAAAAATGTGCTTAGTGAATCAAAAGGAAAAACTCTTTTTAATAAAATCAGGTGGTGGTGAAGTCAAAATATATAAGAAAAGATAAAAAATAAGAAGTTTTGTTATAAAAATTGGTTTAGCTATAAAAGCTCGAAGAATTGGAAAAAGATATAAAGTGACTTGTAGGGATACTAGGAAAGTAATATGTGATGAAAAGAATTTAGTTTTTAATGATTTATATAATAGACCAGATGCTAAAGTTGGTGAAAAATGTATGTATAAGTTAGCCAAACAAAGAGATAGGAGAAGTAAATATTTTGTTCGAGTAAAGTGTATTGAAAATCATGAAGTATTTTTCTTAAAAATGATATTAAACATAAGTGGATAAAATATTTTAATAAACTTTTCAATGAAGGTTGTGAGAGTACGATTGATTTTAGCAACTTTAGTATCCTAAATGAAAATAGAGAAGTTTGTTTTATCATCATATTATTAAAATCGAAGTTGAAAAGGCTTTAAAGAAAATGAAGTGTGAAAAAGCATTAGGATTTGATGATATTCCAATAGAAGTGTAGAAATGTTAGGAGATCAAGGAATTGCTTGCCTTACTAAACTTTTTAATATTATTTTATAGGCTAAAAAGATACCTGATAAGTGGAGAAAGAGTTTGTTGATTCTTATTTTAAAAAATAAAAGTGATGCACAAGAGTGTGCAAATTATAGAGAAATTAAGTTAATGTGTCATACATTAAAATTGTGAGTGAGAGTAATTAAACATATGTTACAACACGGTATAAAAGTTTCTCAAAATCAGTTTGGTTTCATACTGAGTACCTCTACTAAGGATGATATTCATTTGTTGAGAGGTTTGATGGGAAAGTATAGAGAGAGAAAGGAGGATCTACATATGATATTTGTTGATTTTAAGAAAGCATGTGATAAAGTTCCAAGAGATGTGCTTTGGAGAATTCTATGAAAGATGGGAGTTAATATTACTTATATTGAAGTCATTAAAGATATGTATACTGGAGCTATTACTTGTATTCAAACGTGAGGATTGACTAAGTATTTTCTTATTTTGTTGGATTACATCAAGGATCGACTTTAAGCTCATATTTTTTTTGCTTTAGTTATGGATGTTCTTAATAGACATTTATATGAGGATTTAGGGTTGTTAATAAAGCTTGTTGTGTTCAATTTGTTATATAGCTCGTGGTTGAATCATTCATTAACTAAGTGAGCTAAACACAAATAAATATTTTAAGCTTGAATTTAGAAACGAGCCGAACATGAACAATCCTTTATGTGATCGTGTTCGGCTCATTTTAGTTGAAAATAAAGAAATTATATATTATTATTTATATAATAAATAGTATATTATGTATATTTAATTATAATCTAAAAGTATACAGCTCATGTGGTGGAGTGGTTGTGTGCCTTTTTTTCCCATAGAAGAGGTACAGATTCAAATCCAACATGCTACATATTATTTTTTATTTAAATATATTATTTATTTAATTTTTAATAATATCATATTTGAGTCCTAGACCATAAAGAGAGTGCGAAATTAACTAAATATGAATAAATATCATCTCAATTGAATGTGAGTCTTTAACACTCCAAGGCTCTTAGTTATGAGAAATTTGAGCCAAGCGAGCTCATTCTGAACTAAATAAGTTGAAGATGAACAAAAGATTTTCGAACATGAGTCAAATTCGAACAAACAAAATTTTAAACGAGTCTAACACTAACAAGCTCGATTACGCCTATAAGAGGATGTACCTTCATGTATGCTTTTTGCTGATGATATTCTTCTTGTTGATAAGATTAGAGAGGGAGTTCAAGAGAAACTTGAGTCGTAGTGGTCAAACTTAGAATCTAAAGGCTTTCATTTAAGTAGATCTAAAAGCGAATATATAGAGTGTAATTTTAATTGTAAAAAGATCTAATTGTGGAGTTGTGACATTTGGTGATCAAGTGATTAAAAATAGTGAACGTTTTAAATTTCTTGGGTCGTTAGTTCAAAATAATGGTGAAATAGATGGGAATGTTATTATTATAATTCAAGTTGGATTGTTGAAGTGGAGGAATACATCTGGCTTATTGTGTGATAGAAAAGTACTGCTTAGACTTAAGAGAAAATTTTATAAGATGGTGGTATGACTTGCAATGATTTATGGAGCAGAATGTTGGCGAATGAAAGAGAAGCATAAAATTAAGTGTTGCAGAGATGAGGATTTTTTGGTGGATGAGTGGCTTTACACTTGGTGACAAAATGTGGAATGTAAATATATGTGAGAAGCTTGGAGTACCTCTAGTGGCAGATAAGGTTCGAGAGTGTTGCTTTAGATGATTTGGTCATAAAATGTCAGCCATCTAATGACCCAGTTAGAAGCATAGATATATTAGATTTGACTCTATATTAAGAAAAGTAGACGTAGTCCTAAGAATATTTGGTTAGGAAGTATAAAAATTGATGTTATTTTATTAGAATTAAAGGAGAATTTAACATTTAATTGGTTACAATGGAGAAGAATGATTCATGTAGCTGACCCCACATAGTGGGATAAAGGCTTGTTGTTGTTGTTATATTATCTCAGAACTATAGATTCTTTGCAAGCCTATTGAAACCCCTAAAAATTTTATCGATTTTGTAGCATTCTACAATATCATTTTCATGATGATTTGATATGTTGATGCAATTTTATTGTGATATTGAGTTACTTATGGATCAACTCCACTTCTCTTGTCAACTCATAAAGTCACTTTATGTTGTTTGCTAAATATAACTCCACGTGAACTCTATAATGTTTCAGCACAAGCCATAACATTCTCTTTTCTACCGTCACAGAAAAATGGCCATCAATATGCTGCTCTAGGGTTGCATGATTTGTGAATGAAAACCTTATGAAACCATTGAAACCTCTTCGTGGTTAGCCGCTTTATCATGCCCCACTTCCTTTCTTCTATGGACTGCAGGTGGCATGATTTTACTTTCACTTTGTGTAATAGGAAAATTCTTCATGCAAAACCATTATCGATGTTCACCTTATAGCCTTGAACTATCATCTCTATGGACAACTTGTGGTTTCTTTCCCTAACCCACCACTTTTATGCAATGTTTAAAAAGCTAACCTTGAGCCTCACGCCTTTGGTGTCGCAGCACCATGAGGCGTGCACCTCGTCTTGGGATGGTTGTGCATGCTTCCATTGTTGGGCGATGTGTCTCACCGCAATTAGAGTGAGGTGCACGCCACACCGTCCGACCCCACTTATTCAAAAGCAAAATCTCATGGTCCTCTCCTCGCCTAAAGAGCCCTCAACACCTCATGCCTCAATGCCTCATGCCTCAACGCCTCCCCTCCTGCACAACATTGTTGTCCTCACGCCAGCCAGAAGCAGCAGTCATATCATTATAAGGTACTTCCTCTTTCTTTTAAAATTTTTTCTTGTTGCTTTTTTAGGGTTTAGCCACCTTTAATTTTGATTTCTTTAATGTATAAATATTTCTTTAATGTACAAGTGGGCATAGGAAGGAGCCGGCATGGAAGTATAGTGTGCAAGTTGACATTGAAGACGGCGAGAAGTGCTACGTATATTTGAAATGTAATTATTGTGATAAGGTTGTTACGGAAAGTGTGACTATAATGAAAGAACATTTATTGAGATCTCACAGAAATGTTGCTCCTTGTGCAGAAGTTTCAGAGGAGGTGAAAGAAGAATTTTGTGATTATATGAATATGACAGCAATGAGAAAACACTTGGCACTATACTCACTACCCAAATACGGTCATTTCCACCACAATTTAGTAGAAGTGCATGAGGACTTATGGATCAATACATGATAAATGTAATTGATGATAAGAATGATGGAGCAATGGTAACCCATCATCTTTCTCCTGAGCATGCAAGGGAGGTAAGGAGACGTGTTTGTATGAATACTGGGAGATTTTTCTTTGAAAATGTCATTCCATTCAACGTGGCGACTTCTCCAACTTACATCAATATGGTCCGTTCTATTTGATCTTATGGTCATGGGATTAAACCTCTTATTATGTATGAGTTGAGGACTTGGATATTGAAGGAAGAGTGGTTAACACTTAAAAAAGTATTGAAGAGATTAAGATAACATGAGGTCAGAAAGGTGTTACCATCATGTTCGATGGATGGTCAGACTTGAAAAATAGAAGTTTGATTAATATCTTAGTAAACAAACCATATGGCATAATCTTCTTGAAGTCCATTGATGTATCAGATAAGGTGAAAGAGTAGACTATCTTTTTGGTATTTTGGATGGAATAGTTGGGGAGATTGGAGAGCATTTAGTTGTGCAAGTTCACTAATAATGCTAATGTTTACAAAGTTCTGCAAAAAATTGATAGAGAAGAAGTACATGTATTGGACACCATGCGATTACCGTAATGATCTTATGCTTGAGAGACTTGGTGACTTGCTCAATGTAAAATGCTCGATCAAGGCAAGGAAGATTAGTAAATTTATTTATAATCATAGTTGGGTACTTGCATTAATGAAAAAGTTCACAAAGAATGAGCTAGTACGACCTGCTATCCCTATATTTGTCATTGCCTATTTGACTTTGCAGAGTATTTTGGATGCTATGTTCACCTCCACTCAATGGTTAAGTAGTGTCTGAACTAATAAGACTGAAGGAAGAGAAACAAGAAAAATTATATTGAATGAAGGTTTGGGACAAGTGTGCATTATGCTATCATGATAGCCAACCTTTAGTTCAAGTGCTAAGGCTAGTTGATGCAGAAAAGAAGCCAACCATGAGATTTATTTATAATGCTATGGATGATGCTAAGGAACTTATTGCAAAAATTTTGGGAGGAGAAGAATCAAGTTATAAAGAAATTTGGGAGATCATTGATGAGAAGTGGGAGCTTCGACTTCATCGCTATTTACATGTTGTTGGATATTATTTGAATCCCCAATTTTAGTATGCCGATAACAAGTCAACTGACCCTAAGATCAAATTAGGTTTATACCATTGCATGGATAGGTTGATAGAGGACATTTGAGAGAGCAAGAATAGATCTACAACTTATTGCCTTTAGGAATAACGAAGATTTCTTTGGATTGCAACAAGCTAAAGATATGATTACAAAATGATCTCTAGGTGATTTTTATAATTTCGTTAGTTAAAGTTCTAAACTAGAAAGATTTTTTTGTTATTATGTATTGCTTAACTTCTAATTTTATGTCTTTCAAATAATAGTTGAATGATGGATTCAATTTGGTGATGCTACTCCAGATCTATTGCGATTCCTTATGTGAGTACTTGGGCTAACTTGTTCATCATCTGATTGTGAACGAAATTGAAATACATTCAATCAAGTGCACACCAAAAGAAGAAATAAGCTGACAATATTGAAGATGAACTCTTTGGTATACATTATGTATAACAAGAAGTGTTCAGGGGAAAAATATTTGAAGAAAAGGCTTCTAGACATCAATGAGGACCCTTTAGTTTACAATGACATCCCATCAGATGATGAATGACTAGTTGATGATGCCTTTAAAAATAGTCTTGATGATTTGCAAGATCTCAATATTGATTATTTTTATGGGAAGAAAAAAAATGCCACTACTAGTAGGCCTAATACATCTCACCAAAAAATTAATAGAAAAGGTATACAAAAGTTGTGATTATAATTTTTAAAATTTTTTTATTTGAAAACACAATTATTATTGTTATTAATTTTTCTTCATTAGGAAAAGAAAGATTGTAGAAGTTGAAGATGAGGAGGGAGATTGGGAGAACATTGTTACCACCGAGGATGAGCCAGTCGAGAAGGCGATTCACTATAATGATGATTCAAATGAAGATCCATTGAGTAATGAGAGTGATGGAGATTTCTAAATTCACATATATTTGAATTGTTTTAATATAGTCTTTGATTTAGATGATTTGGGAAAACTATTATTGCAAACTATATTATTTTGAGGTATTTTGTGTTGAATTTTTATTTTTTTTGACATTATATGCTTGATGATTTCATATAATCATATTAGGATATTAAAGTTTGACTTTGATATGTCTTCATTTGTTTTATATGATTCTTTGCAATTTAGGCAATTTTCTTATTGTGAGGCTTACGCCTCAAACCATCTCAAGGCTCACGCTTCGCATCACAGGCGAAAAACACCTCAATACCCAAAAGTGCAGTTTTAAACATAGGATCCTAGGTTTTAAAGGACCTCCATAAATGGTTGACACTATTAAAAATGCTCCAATCATCCTTTTATGTGGAGTTGACACAATTAAAAGTGTTTTTCTTATATATTTACATATCTAACATTTAAACTTTAATTTTGACATATCTAACACCTCAA